>VZRI01007712.1:197002-257002 GCA_013397515.1 Upupa epops
CACACAGCTTGGTGTCATCAGCAAACTTGCTGAGGGTTCACTCAATGCCACTGTCCATATCACTGACAAAGATGTTAAACAGCACTGGTTCCAGTACAGAGCCCTGAAGGAGGTCACTCATCACTGCTCTCCATCTGGACGTTGAGCCTTTGACCACAACTACCCGAGTGCAACCATCCAGCCAATTCATTATCCAGCAAGTAGTCCATTAATCAAGTCCATGTTTTTCCAGTTTGGTGACCAGGATGTCGTGTAGGACAGTGTCAAACACTTTACACCAGTCCAGGTAAATGACATCGCTTGCTNCTTGTCCATTTGTGCTGTAACACCATTTTAAAAGGCCATCAAATTAGTTAGGTGTGATTGGCCTCTGCTGAAGCCATGCTGGTTACCAATCACCTCTTCATTTTCTAGATGATTCAGCAAGGCCTTCAGGAGGATCTGCTCCATAATCTGCCAGGCTCAGAGTCGAGGCTGACTGGCCTATAGTTTCCAGGGGCTGGTTTTTTTTCCCTTTTTTCAGATGGAGTTGATGTTTCCTCTTTTCCAGTCAGCAAGAACTTCACCAGACTGCCATGATCTTTCAAATACGATGGCTAGTGGCTTAGCAACTTCATTCATCAATTCCCTCAGTACCCGTGGATGGCTTACATCAAGCCCCGTGGACTTGTGCATGTTTAGGTTTTTCAGATGGTCTCAAACCCGATTTTGTGGTTGCACACTGCACAACACAGTTAAATCTTTTTTTAGGTATTTCACCTATGCAGATGGAATTTTGTAATATTTTGTAACAGACTAAAGATTGCAGAAAAGTTGAGGTATAATACCAGAAAATGATTTTTAAAATAGCAACATTTAAATCTGTTTCTTCCAATTCTAGTAGAAAAATTGGCAGTGGCATAACTGTAACTGAACTAATGATTATGTGAAGACACAAATATTAGCTGTTTCTCCTGTTTTAAATATAAGATTTCACATTTGTACTGTGTATCCAAACATTACGTTAGGAGGGGACAAATGTTATTTACACATACAACACTATGCAGTAAGTGAACTCTGAAGAAGAAATAGAAAGCTCTTATCAGAAGTATCAGAACAGGATTTGGATCAAAATGAATCCAAAGTAAAATAAAAGAAACAGCAAAAGTACAGTAATATTAAGAGAAAGCTCTCATATGAGTTGTAAAGCTACCTGTTACTCCAGTTTTCAGTGGAATCAGTTTGGCTTTTTGTGTCCTGTATACATGGTAGTATTTTATCAGTTGAAGTTTTGTTCATTTGTGCTCTATCTGTACTGCTCCTGCCTTATACAAGACAATCTTTCCTGTAATGTATTTAATTATTGTATCAAATGTACTTTTTGATTTGAACATTTTTCACAGAATTCTGTAGAGAAATCATTCATTAAAAGGTGTGAATCAAGTCCAGTAGAGATCTTTTCCAAATTTATCACATTGAAGATACAGATCTTGCAAGTCTTTGCAGGTTTCTGAAGACTGTTGGATCTTTCCTGCAAGACTCATTGCTCCCTAGAACTCAAAATGTTAATGATGGCAGCGGTTATTGTTTTATTCTTTGGGCATTTTGTATACATTAGGTGTTTTACAAGCATGTTTGCAATTTCTCTATTAAATTACTGGCAACACACTACAAAATGTATATATTATTTCTGTAACTTGGGAAGCTCAATATTCACAAAGCTCTAATTTTAAGACTGAATTTTAAAAGTCCCAGTACAAAGCCAATCCTTCTTATCACTTTATTTTTGACCTTGAGAGCTTATTCACTTGATAATAGCATTGCACTAAATTTATGAGGCCAGCTACCAACAGGATAAATTTTTCCCCTCTGATTTTATCCACAGACTTCTTACTTAATATGCTTGCCATCCTTTTAGTAAGTTCAAAAGCTTCTCCTTGACACCCCTAAAGGACCAGCATTGTCACATGCTTTTGGGTCTTATGGGTGTATTTAGATTTCTTGCTTCTTTGTTGGACCAGACATGCCATCACCCATAGCACCAGCAAAAAAATGTTCTTGTACATTCTCCACCAGATTTTACTGTGGCAGCAAACAAACTAGTTACTCAAATCCAACCCACAGAATCCTGGAATTAATGAGAAAACTGACAAATACCTACTACAATAATGGTCATTACTGCTCAGTAAATACTCTTCACAAAATTCCAGGGCCAAGTTATTGGTTTTTATATATTTATAGGGTCAAAAATAAGTGCAGAAATCATAGACTCTACAGTTATTTTTACTCTCCTCCATAGAAGGATTTTGCTTTAGAAATAAACCTTCATGTGTTTACATTGCCAGAAATAAAAGCCTGCAGTTGAGCAGCCTTGCCCTTGCACTGCAGTTACAAGAAGGCTTTCACGGCCTGTGCTCTAAGACTCTGCAGGCCTCAGCTGGCCACAATTTGATCAGCCTTGCTTTTGTAAAATGATCTGTAACACATCTTCAAATTTCCAAAAAGGTGAAAGTATGGGAAAATTATTTAACAATTAAGTCCATGCCCAACCCTTACAGATAATAGGCTTTACAGTGCATAGCCCGTAAGCCACCAGACTAGGGGACCAAATTAATCAGAATACTTAGGCAAGTACTGAAACATTTACTCTAAATAAACTTAAGCAAGCACTACCTTCACGCATATGGAGAACTGACTAATTAGTTGTGAATGCATTTAGCCATCCATCTGAATACTTTGATGTATTAATACCTTGATTTGGACAGCATTTTGTATGAATTTATAACGAGTTGGCACACTAAGAATACAGTGACTTGCTTGTACAGCTGTCGTTGCATAGCAGCTTGCAAATTGTGCATATTACCTATTTCATTAAAATAGATAAATATATTTATTGGTGTTTGTTTTAATTATTATTATTTTATTTTACTTAAATGTTTTAAGACCCATTTAAAGTATAAAAATTTAACAGGGTTTCACTGTACCCTGTATTCCACTAGAGGTCAGCCTGCAACAGAACCCCAAGCAAATCCAGGCACTGCTACACACCGGTAACGCTGACATTATTTTCTTTCTCTATTTTATCTATTAGAAAGATTTCTTCAGAGCCATAACTTAGGTCTCTCACTAAAATGGAGCAACAGGAAGATATAATGGTGTATTTCATTTATGAATGACCTATAATAAATTACTATGAATTATTTCAGGTGCCAAATGAGAGAATGCTTTGTCTGCACATGAACTATATTTCACATACTTTAATTTGGCTGACACATAAAACTCATTTGACATTTTGCAGGTATTTCTTTGAAAAGATATTTGGTTCTTGTTGAGCGTTAAGGTATGGAGGTGGGGTAACCTGGGTAACACAAGGTCATTTCCGAGTAGATTGTTGTCCAAGATCAGCTCTTCCAAGTAACTGAATGTTTTCAGTCCTTCTAGTGACCTGCAAATGACAAAAGCAACAGGAAAAATGATACTCCACTAAATCAGGGAGGCCATTATGAGCTGAAATAAATATTTTAACCTTCCCTTTCAGGAGTGGGAATAGTTTTGGTCTGGACCTGTCAGAAGAGTGAATGACAAGCATTAGTGGCAAGGGGAGTGCTGGCACTGCAACATATCCTTCACATGCTGGCAGGATGAAGGATGGGGGTCACTTAGTGAGTAGCCAGGATCCAAAACAAAAGGCTTCAGATATGGGGCCTGCAGGATGAATTTGTCAATGTCTTGTGCCTTCAGGCACCCAGCCTTGCCTGACCCTAACCTCCATTCCCAAGATAAATAACTCTGTCACAGTTCACCTTCATTCCCTGGACACAAATTTAAGTTGTCATCCATCATTTCTGCCAAGAAATATCATACCCTGCTAACAATAATAAATACAACTTCAAGTATCATTTCTTAGCAGTTACCTCACATGCAATAATAGGAAATGGAGAAGGGATTATTTTTTTTTCTTTTTATTAACCAATTAATTTGCTTCTAGTGCCTCTGAAAACAAAGTAGAATGTTCTCTACAAAACAAAATGCAGAATTACCCCAGACAGAAAAGGCAATTTCTTCCTTTTCAAAATTTACAATCCCATTGTCAAGCCACAGGTCAGACTACAGAGAGCATCTTTAAAAAAGGAGCATTTCACAACCTAGAAGTGCAGATGATGGTTTGTAAATAAACAAGATTCTGGAGGTATTTATTCCTCTGATAGCAAAGTACAGCAGAAAACTAAACAGAATACTTTGGTACCTTGTCAAGGTACCTTGTTCCAGGCTCGTTCTTAACGCTTGCACATACCAGCAGGGATAAAAAAAAACCAGAACTCACACGTTAATCAACTAAGACACATAGTATACAGAGCACAGTCACAGCTCATTCACCTACCAGACACCTAAAGATATGCTGAGATTGCATGACTACTATGCCTACCAGTGGTAAGATCATCACTCTGTCTCCTGGCTATATTATAAAATGTGATGAGTAAGGGAGATACAGTCCATACTATGTAATCATTTTCCAGTGACATTTATAAAGAGGGTATTTCCTCATGCTTCCCCAACTTCTTGATAAAGATCATAATATGGGCAAGGTCCCTATTAAAGAGTCCTACAAGCACTACTACTGCAAAAAAACACAAATTAGCTATTTCTGTATCTATAGATTTATATAGATATGGGCTTCAAAGTAAACAACTCAACATTCATGTGTCCAACAGAATTAACCACTTTTTAAGGTGTAGCTCTTACCACAGTTAGAAGGGTCAAATAACCAAAAGAAAGAAAACCTGTGAACTTTACACTGGGCACTGTACACTAAGCTGTGCATATCCAAGTAACTATTGTGCAACGCCGAAACAGTGGATTCCAGTCCATAAACTCCAAAGCCCTCACAGTCTGTTGAATCAGCATTCTGAAAGGGAGGTACAAGTGTTACTAATGCTGTTTTGATGCTGGGCAACCAGACCTGAAGAAAATTTGCCTACAACCTATGGCATACCTATAATACTACAGAACATTGAGACTAAAATTTCCAAAGCTGAAACAACAAAAGCTTCTGTTACAAACAGTGTACTGAAACAAGCACCACAGTAATAGTCATACTTTTTGCACTTGCCTTTTAAAAAGCTGTTTCAGAAAAACTTTATTCCAATATTAAAAGCTGTTCTAGCACATTGTATTAAGATATCAAAGGGTTGCCACAAACTTAGATATGCCAAACTCAAGATCAGCAGAGAGATCAGCAAACATTACAGATAGTGTTTTTCCCCCCCCCAAGTACCTTTAAAAAGCAAAATTACCCAGAGGAAGTAGCAGTGAGTTTATCAAGCTGTTATGAGTTTCCATTTGAGTTTATTTGACAAACCTAGTTTAGCAAAGTCCCCTTAAATACTCTTTATTATATAAATAGTGGAATATTTCCAAACCTCACATTTCAATGTAAGACTCTGGCTTGCCAAAGGAGTTCAGAAAAGGCCACCTCCTTGTCAACACCACAGAGCCTTATGGGATGTTAATAGATCTTTTGTGAAAAAACATTGCTTGGGTTCTGGTCAGTGTCAGCATCAAAATACACATTGTTCCTGAGTTATGTTATGCAAATATAATACTCTTATCATGAGAATCAGCAAATGGTTGGCAACTGGCAAGGAGAAGAAAGCACACATCCAGAACTGCTGCAGGGGAGGCATAAAACAAAATGACAAGCCATGAAGTGGGACAAAAGGCCTTGAAACACTAGAGGGAGTTGCCTATTGAAACAGTCTTTCTTTCACAAGCCTGGGCTAAACACAAGGGTACTAGTTTCACAGATAGGCAGAGAAAATTGTGCACAAATCTCCTTACACCTGTCTGGTTTTGATAATTTTTTGCCATGTAATGTTATTAGCTGCTTAGTTAAAAAGGAGCCGTGTTACACAGGGGGTTCATTATTTGTTGTTTTCATGTCATCAGAGCAGTGTGCACTGGGTGATTTAATCACCTGAATTTAGGAGATGGGAGGGCTTGCCACAGTACAGAGAGAGGGTGTGTACCCATAAACATAAATATACATCACATGTTATCTTGTTATGCACGAAATCCCTATTTTTTCATTTTAAACAGAAGGAAAAAACCTAGCA
This sequence comes from Upupa epops, assembly GCA_013397515.1. Classification (NCBI taxonomy): domain Eukaryota; kingdom Metazoa; phylum Chordata; class Aves; order Bucerotiformes; family Upupidae; genus Upupa; species Upupa epops. The sequence goes on from VZRI01007712.1 coordinate 203,095, forward strand.
TAAAAACAAACCGGCTAAGACAGTTGGTAAAGACATGAAAAAGGGAAAAAAAATATTTGCTGTCATTCAGTGATGCTGCCAGCTAAATTCAAGACACCAATCTCTACCATCATAATACATAAGGAAATATTGCACTTGTAAGCAGTTTTCCTCCATAATTTAGAAGTTTTAAGTACAATCTGCACAGTAGGTTTTATTGCACAAACTTCAGCAAGTCTCATAACTTCTCTGTGCCTCAATTGCCCATTTGCAGACAGCAGTTAGAAAAGGATTGTAGTTACGGATTAGTATATAGAAAGACTTTTTGAGAAGCTGAGGTAGAAATTAGTAAAATTACTGGCATTTTATTTTTAATGAAGATGAGAGAGTTAATGTACTCGAGGTATTTCCTTATGATCCCATTACAAAAGAGGAGTGCATACCTATACACAGCATAACAAGAAGCACACAAACACACTGAGAGAGAAGGATAAAAAGATGAAAATCCCCAAGAAAGAGAACCAGCCTAAAATTAAATGTGTAGTTTTCCAATAGTTCAGAGCAGAAAAGACATCACTCGATATTGTTATATTAAAATAAACACAAACACTCTGTGTACCACAATACAACCAGCACTGAAGGGGAGTGGTGAGTAGTTGTTTTCCTTGGTTTCAAATGGCTAATAAACACCACTATAGTGTACTGCAGCTTGCTTTTTCCTACACTAATGACATGAAAGCTGCCCATTATCTCACCCCACAGGTACCATCTCCGTTACCTCAGTGCAGGGCTCACACTCTGCTCCCAGAGGAGAGCAAGTGCTGCCAAGAGATTTCTATTGCAATTTCCTAAGTCACATCAAACCATCACAACCTATTCAGCACTGCTTTATTCAAACAGAAAAAACTTTAAGTTTCCACTGTAATTAACCCTATCCTCGTTAAGATAATTATGATCAAGCTCCCTGTCACAGCTAATATCACAGCATCATTGCCTATGGCTCACACTTTGCCCTCATTAGCTTACAAAAACACTTCGCTAAACAGGAAACTGAATCTCTTTGCAACACAACTTAAAGATGTTCATTTTGTAAGCAGACAGTAAATAATCCTTTAGAATATAAGCGTTTCAGATATGCCATTTGCCTCAAGTCCTTCAGCTAACCAGTATGATTTCTTCCAGCCTTCTTTTCCAGAATTCATTCACAGTTTGTAATTAAGTTTTAATCACAAAGCAAAATCAGGGTAAAGATTTTTTTTTTTGAGAAAATTGTCATATATGCATGACAATTATCAATTATGGTCCCTCTGGCCTGACAGGGATTTGATTACAACAAAAGTGAAGAGCAGCTCATTCATTTTGGTGATATTTGATGAGGAAAACACTAAATTTTAGAAATTATAAAAAAGCAGAAGCATCAAACCTTGGTACTCTGCAGTTGTCCTTGTCTGGAAGAACAAGCTGTTCAGAAGTACATGCTGAGAAAGAAGTGATCCCCACATTTTACCCTACCCCTCCATTATTAAGACAGCTGCCTCATACCTAATGACTTTTTCCTCCTGTTTAAAAGGAAAAGAGAGAGCAGTTAACAATATGTAAATGAGAGAGTTTGGCTTTAGTCTTGAAATTGATTTGCACTCTGTTGACAAGAGATACCCATTACCAGAAGTTAAAGACAGAGCTGTTGCAAAACAGGAGCTTTAAAATACCCTTTTCTTGCCTTTTATGTTTTAACAGATTACAGGAGAGAGGAATCAAAAACCAGAATCCTAGTACTAGATAATTTCAGTATTTAAAGAATAGAAATGTAATTTCTACTTTTCCAGCACCTGCCAGCCAAGGAGCACAAAGCATTTTTTTTTAAACATTAATGAATTACTTTTCAAAAACCTGCTGAGCTTAAAATTCCATTTCGTAGTAAAGCAGAGAGAGGTTAAGTGACTAACAAAAGGTGACCTCCAGCAATTTTCTAACAGACAAGAAATAAAACCTGACTTCTAGTCCTTTTTTTATTTAACCACACAAAACAAAACAAGGAACAATAAATAAATGCTATACACATAGAAACATAAGACAGACACATGGGTAAGTTTAGATTTTGCATAATTCCCTGGAATGCAAAACAGGTTACTTCAGGTTTACTTGCTTTGATTCTTGTTCAATTTTAAATTTCATTTAATCTGAAATATAGCATAGAGATAAGGGGGGAAATCTCAGCCAGTTCCAATTCTGTTCTGATGGTGGAAGGTGTTCAGTGAATCTTCTGTGAAAATTCCCTCAGGCTGAGGCCTCTGTCAGATTTCTACTCTTAAACCTGCTTTGGGGGAGTCAGCTCTAAAGAGAGCTCTCACCTGTGAATACAGAAAAATGAACAACCCATTTTAAAAAAAATAGAGTGGCTAGAATGCAGTTCAGATTGCAGAAAAAAAAGAACAACCAAAAAAACACCACAAAACAGTCACTATTATAATCAGAAAAACACTGCAAATTGAAGGTGTATGGTATTTCCCGCACACAGAGAGTAACGGCAGATAAACTAAAAGTAAAGGATCAAAAAATGACCTCTACACTACTCAAGAATAATAGCATTTTCCTGTAATCCTACTCAATGCTCAGGCTCACTTTTCTGCATGATAATACACCCTAAAAATAGTGAGAATGGAATATGTAATAGACAGTTCTGAGACGACTTCTGGACCAAAACAGAGGAAAAAACCACCGCGCCAGTGAAAGTAACGAATTTCCAAAATTTTTAGAACAAGTAAGTCATAAAACAGGATCATGAAATTCTGTTCAATAGAGTACAAGCTTAAACATGTTTCTAAAACATAAAATGGTTTGTTTTGTCTAGTTATAAGAGGGAGTGATCTTTTGCAAGCTATCTAGAGGTAGCATTTAGTATCACTTCCAGTCAATCTGTTTCCAGCTTTCTGTTGTGAGATAGGAAATATCTGGAAGCGGCTCTTTGAATAAAACGTAAAGCTAGTCTGTGAATATGGTCAGCAAAAGAGAAACTGGAAAGAAATGAATGAGCAGAATCATTACGTAGCCAAGAAGAAAATATCTCCATAAGAAAAGATTAAACCTGTGTTATGAACTGTATCTACAATTAATTACTGAATCTTTTCATACAAAGGTCATACTTAACTTTCAGTCATCAATAAAATGAATATCCACCTCTCATCTTTTCCTTTTTCTTACACACTGAAAACATACAAGACTACATAAGATACCTTATAACCAAAAAATACAAAGATGAAAACATCTTGTACAACAATATCATACTAGACCTATATGAGGCATTAGAGTGGTCAGGATTCATCAAAACCCAGAATCTTCATCTGTTTTGTCTTATTCTGAATCTCACACAGCAAGTTCCATTGCTTAAAAGAACCACAACCTGCTCAACCACTACAAGCTACCACCCAAACACAAACTCTAAATGTGTGAATTCTAAATGTTAAGTTCACAACCTTTCAAACATGTACAGAATTCCTTGAGATAGACTTTGCTATTAAGCAGCAGCTCCTCAAAGGTCAGAATTATCTGACAAACAACTGTGTAGATACATCTCATCCAGTAGAAGTCCAGTTAATCATAACTCTTTACAGGCAGTGACTAAAAATTGGACACTTCCAGGTGATTCAAACCTTCAGGTGAGGTTCAGTGAAGCATATATCACACAGAACCACAGAATTATTGATGCTGAGAAAGACCTCTGAGATCATCAAACATAGTCTATGGTTTAACATCATCACAATAAGCTAGACCATGGCTCTAAGTGCCACATGTAGTCTTTTTTTAAACACCTCCAGGAAGTGCTTCCTAACATCTGACCTAAACCTCCCCTGGTTCCATCTTGGAACAATGAGTGCAGCCTATTTGTCCAAAGTCTTGCAATGAAATTAGAAGAAATTGCAAAAGAAGCTGTATGCCCTATACATGGAGAAATAAACTATAAATCCCAATTACAGTTTTTAGAGATCACAAACACATATTAGAGTCAATCATTCAGTCATTGAACCTCTATTCTCTCTAGTAAGACAAATAGAATGGAGATCATTTATACTCCTGGCCTAACTCTACCATGAAAATAACCCAACTGACTGTTATGGAGTTCAATTTGTCTTCTAATGACTGTCTGAAAGACCCAGTTTTCACCAAGTGTGTTTAACACAGATTTACTCAAGAAGTTATCTCATTAATACAGCTCAAGCTTTATCCTTTATCTTAGGTTTCGTTTTGCTAAAGATTTTGTATTACATTTTAAGGATTAAACATGCCAAAATTTTGTTCATTATTACTGTTACAATTTTGTACAAATTTAAATAAAAATACAATCAGTCTACTACTGTGTCTTACACAGTTTTGTAGTTTTGTATGCTTTCAGTGTATAAGAAAATGGGAAATATGAGGGGTGGATATTCATTTTATTAATGTCTGGATACCACTGCCTTTGGCATGGTGGTTTTCATATAAACCATATAAAAGATTTTAAAATAAACCAAAATGATTAGAAAATGAGCTCTTAGTCTTTTAGTGGTCAAACAAATACCATAATGAAGTACTGTTTCCAAAACATAGCTAAAAATTACGAAGTAGAGAGCAAGTGACTGTATGCATTCATATTTTATCAAAGGGCATTCTAAAGAAACCACCACTAGGAAGTCCCTGCAGTTTAATGGACACATCATTTCAAAAATATTCCTAACTATGTACTTAACCATCCTGCTGCTAAAATTTCTTGAAAGTATTCAATAAGGAATAGAAATGTTAGGGGAGATAAGAGAAAATTTGGATCTGAGTATTTCTTGCTTCATTTATCTTTTCCCCCAGTCTTAATATAGGATTCAGTCCTAATAAAAGAAGAATATAAAAATGCAAACACTGCCATTCCTTGGGTTTGAAAGAATCCAAGGAAGTATTAGTGATTGAAGTAACAAAGTAACAAGTCAGGATTTACAAAATATAAACCTATTGGTATTTCAGTTTTCATAAAAAAAAGAGAAAGCAAAAATCCTAATACCCCATAACCCCATTTACTCTTAAAAGCTCTCTCGGCTCCATGTACCAAGTTAAAAACCTATTTATAAATCCTTTTAAAATCAGAATTGTAATGAAAATCTAAAGCAAATTCAAGTGCAAAGGTAGTGCCATAATGAAAGCTTTACTGTATCTTGGATCAACCTGTCACTCTGCAACTCAGATAGTAACCTGACCCCTCCTATTTTTGCACAGAGAAGGGGGAGTAACAAGTCTGTAGAGAGAGTAAAGCAAAGCCAATTTTGACTACTAGGGTTCAGTGAGAAGGGGGAAAAGAAAAGTAATTTTTCTCCATCTTTCACAACAACCAAGGCTGAAGATTGACAAGCAAATTGACGCACTGCTCAGAGGGCAAAAGATAAATGTTTGATGAATTGGCCATTGCTGGAGGAGTGATGGGCTTCATATGTGCATAATGGACTAGCTGTCTTCAATTCAGATTGCCTGCCAAGATAAAAAACCGTAACGAATGGACCAAACACAGCCTGTACCATAAGAAAGTATAATCTGACTAGTTTTAATAAACTTAATAAAAAAGATGAAGCAGAGAGAGGCAAGGGGACTGGCCAGCTGCAAGAGGTGAGAACGATTAATAGACTGTTCAAACATGATAGCAGAGATCATTAATGATCATAACACCAAATCTCTCAGTATTAAAAAATATCTTTAAAGCACCTTACAAGGGATCTACATAGGCAAAAACTACAGAACTGTAGCACTTGTCACACAGTATATAACTGCCATTTATATACTATTTCCTTCTGCTCCCTACCCTGCTTTATCTTCCTGACCTTCTTTATACCTGCTGCATGGTATTTTACTCTGTATTAAATCAACAGAACACATCAATAGTGTTAACAACAAGATCAGAATCAAACTAACACTCTAAATTGTGCCCAAACAGAATTCTGGCTCAATTTCCAACAGAAGGTTTTGGATGCACAACTATGTCACTAACTTTACCTTCCAGCAGAGAAACATCTTTTACCATCATTAGTTTCCACAGCTGGTGTAATTTCATTTGGTTTTGCAAGCTATATTTCCACCAAACATGAGAAATTTGCCAGTATGGTTATAACAAAAAAACCTCGAAACCAAATAATCCTTTTGGTCTGGGATTTGCTACGCTGGATATTGTTCCTCACCTGTACACATAACCTCTCAGTTCTCACCTTTTGCTGCACCAATCAGCACTATGAAAAGACATCAAAAGCAAAAGAAAACTCTTGCAGTGTTTCACTGCATAAGGGTATGTAACAGCGTACACTCCTCCACCATTTTCACAGTGAAAAGACTGCTTTTCTTACTTTTTAGCCATATAAATAACACTTTGTGAAGCTTACCAGACATTGTGACCTGAATCTGTGACTGAAAATGCTAGAGTCAACAAAAGAAAAGCCAGCCCTGACTTTTAAAGCAGTGGGATAAGACCAACAATCTGTTTCTTTGTTAAGAATCAAAGGGTGAGAACACACCTTTGGGTGTGCATATAACACACAGTACTCAGCCAGGCAGAACTGTTTTTCCTTTGAGGTAGGAAAAAAAATGAAGGGAGGAGATTGCATAAAGATCATTTTTCTAAGGGCAACTAGAAAACGCATTATACAGAATAACATCATTGTTATGTATGTTTGTTTTCTTGTTTTTGTTTTTTTTTTTTTGCTTTGATGATGAACAATAAATAAGGAAACATAAAACAGTCCACTTGGGTAAGCATTCAGATTACCACCCCCTTGATGTCAGTTACATAGCCTGTGCCATATTTTTAAACAGACATGATTATATGCAAGACGGATGTCTAGTTTTCAGTATAAATTTTATCCAACTGCAAAAGGAAAGTAACTCATTATCAAGCAGCTCAGTAAGGCTCCCACTACTGAAGGAAATAAAGTTTTACGACGAGAGGGTCTCTCCTCTCTCTCTCCCTGTGAGTGAGAAAGTGAGTGCAGGAATAAGATAGAAAGGGAAGGCTCAGGAGTGCTGGGTGAATTATAGACTGCCTCTCAAGATTCACAGCTCTTCGTGGTAGGAGGTTAATATTCTCACATGTCATTAGGTCTGCTGGCTCTACTGATGGCTCATTGAATCAGGCAGCAAATTATTTCCTCATGCTGCAGAGGACACCAGACTTCAAAGGGAAGGAACCAGGGTCAAGACGGCTCTCCAGTTCGATTAATGAGTTGGGATCAGCAGAGGTTGCCTGTAGGTAAGAATGTGACTGAAGCTTTGACAAAGATGACTTTTTGAACAGGACTTGACCCAGGCCCCTTACTCCCCTCCCCACCAAATTTTATTTCCAACATTTGCCTCTGACTGACCTGCTCAGGCCTGTTGGGATAGTTTTGACCTCCTCAGTCTTTGTTACCAGACGCAGGAGCTGTCTGCCTATATTTGATGTGTTTCTCCCTAAAGGCCATATAAGCTTATCCTGGCTCATCAGAATACTTTAGAACTACACAGCAACATAAGACAGAGTAGATTCATTTCAAATTTTTATTTTTCTCATGAAATTTGTTGAGAAGGGGGAAGAAGAAGATGGCTAAAACATATTTCAGCTTTCAATAGTATTAAGAAAGATTTCCAAGTGATGGAAATCATTATTAGAGGCATACAACTTACATATAAAAATGATGGAAAAGCAGAAAATATGTGTTCCTCCTAATATGAGTTTGCCAACTAAGAATATTCCTACTTAAATAACACATTACACAGCATATTACTCTAAGAAGTTTTTTCACTGGCATAAAGTAAGAGATTAGAGACAATTAAAACTTAACAGCCACTGCACTCATCTCTTTCTAAATGCCCAGTGGTACCCTCAGTTTGATGCCGCTGAAATATTTTAATGCATCTTTAAATAGATTGGATAAAGTACTGACATGAGATTCATTGCATTAATGTTCTTTGATACAATCTATTTGAACTGCACACATTCTCAAACAAGGATGAGTAACTAAATTAACATGTAAGCCAGTGTTAGTGAGATTCCAAGAATCACATAGCTTCTGATCATTGAATCAAGAGTTTTGTCACACTAACAAAACTGCTCACACAAGCTTCTGAATTTATTATATACTTAAAAATTCNCCAGTGTTAGTGAGATTCCAAGAATCACATAGCTTCTTTCTGATCATTGAATCAAGAGGTCACTTACACTAACAAAACTGCTCACACAAGCTTCTGAATTTATTATATACTTAAAAATTCTGTTCAAGAATATTTTTATATGTTTCCAGAGCAGGGATTTTCAGTTGTCATTCAATATTTATTTTAATCACAATACAATCATATCCTCCTCCTAAATATTTTGCTCATCTGCATCTTTAATGTTCAGATGTTTGTTTCATATTAAATTGACAGCATAATGAAAAAAAAAAAGAAAAAGATATAGAGATGAGAAAAAGATGACTGTTTAAGATTTATGTTAGCACAAGTGCCTGAATAAGAGAGCTACATGTCTAGTTTTGAAATTTGAATGCTTTTATTTCTTATATTTATTGAGCAAACAACAGCTCTTACAGACCTTAAAAACTGGGACATCAGTACATTAAGAAGATCAGATCACTTAGGTGCCTTAATAATAATTTAGGAATTTAATTTTTGGTGGCTATCTTAAAAATCCTTTTATGATCTCCAAGTGTAAGGCAAATTTTTATATTTATTTTTCGGTGTTTCTTTTTGCACTCAAACTATTACCTGTAACAGATTTCCTTATTGTAGCTAGCATTTAAGCCCCAAAGCTAGTAAACAAATTATTAGATCTATAAAACTTAGGATAAAAGCAGATGAGATCTATGCAGGACTGAGCCAAATAAGAATAACCAGAATCCTTTCAAGGATACTGTCTAGCAGTTAAAAAGCACATCTTACACATGGATGTGCTTTACTCTAAGATGCAAGTATACACAGGCAAGAGACAATTTTTTTTCTTTTACTTATGTCTGCATCTTCAGTGAATTTTACATTATGCAAGTAGAAGCTTGCAACACCAGAAAAGCTGTAAGAGGTGAAACACTTTTTCTTGGGCTTGTTTAAACAAAGTAACTGTGTTACTGGATCTGTCATTGGTGTTAATATTATATCCTGGTTTATTTCTTTCTTGAAAGCTAGTGGAACACTAGAGATAATTTGTGAAATGTATATATGTGTCTGGTATAACACTTAGCAGGAAGGTATGAACCCCATACAGAAGGACTAATCCAGCTGGAGTGGGATGCAACTGGACAGCTTTACATGCTCAAAAGAAAAGAAATATTTGTCTTTATGGCAAGGAGGACCCAAATTGTCAACAAAAATCAGAGAATCACCAACCGTTTCCAAACATAATCAAAGTTTCTGGTTTCTGACAAAACTAAATCAGAACTGATGGCAGATTGGAAAGATGCCTTGATGAGTCACCTGGACCCAAAGCAGTACCTGCTAGCATGAATCCTTCCCAGGAATCCTAGAGAAGATGAATTTGTAAGTGGAAAGGTAACCTGCTAATTATATGCAAGGGCCAAGTTTTGTATTTGTCCTTGTGTCTATACCTAAATCTAAAAGATTTCAGTTAAGCTTAACAGAATTTGGTTTCATTTTCAGGCATATCCAGAGTGTTTGAAGTGGAGAAAGTAGTACTAATTATCATAGTACTGTGTTTCTAGAGACATAACAAATCAAAATAAAGACAAAAAAATATTCCTATACCTAACTCAAGATTAATTAGAAGGCTCAGCTGCAATAAGTACTCTTTTATACTAGCTTGGATATAGTCCATCTGGGGAACTGTCAAGGCAATTATGGAGTTTGGGAAGGAACTTGTAAACTCATAAATCACCCTTGCAAAAAGCAGAAAGCAAGAAACCACCCCATGACTTTTGGGAATCATTACCACACACTGCACTCAGTCAAACACTGTTGCATGATAACTGATTGGGGCCAAACGTTTGCACAACTTTTTGTGTTACTAGAACTCTATGGTAATTTTGCAAAGATTTATATATGCGAGTTCAAATTTAGAGATAAGAATGTGCTTGTATGTTTCTGATGTTTCTAGTACTTTAATATAATCTGTTCATTAGATTTGCTTTGCCAAGTTGGGGGGGAGTTGCATTTCAATTAAATGCAAATTTAATGCACCATGCATTAAAATTGGTCATGAGTGTTTACATAAGTAAACAATAAATGCATAATCAAAACATAGTTTGCAATTATTAAAGTTCACTTTGACTTTTATTTGGGTTATTTTTCCCATCACTCGTACTATGCCAAATACTACCTCAGCAATGGAAGTGTAAAGTACTTAGTAGCAACAAGCACTTGGTCAAAATAGGCCTCTAGAATTCACCTTCTAAATCACAAAGCTTATCACACTCTGAAATGTGAGCTAATAAAATTTCCTAGAAACACAAATGGTAGACAACAAATACAATTCTTTCAATTTATACCAATTAAAAATAAAAAGGAATAAGCGTATCACAAAAAAGCTGGGCAGTGTGCTCCTGCCAGTATTCTCCACTCCTACACAGCAAATAAATATATTTTAAATTGAACCATACAAAACACTGTTAGGGAAAGGGAGCAGGTAACAAATCTTACAGTCCAAGATGATGGACTCTATAAGGCATGGCTGCCTTTCTTTGTGTTCTTTTTTTTTTTTTCAATTTCGTTTCCTAACATTAATAAGATTGTCCAAAATCTGATTGGAAAAGTAGAGATTAGCATAGTGGTGACCTGGCAGTGATAGGTCAGTGTCTGGGCTTCATGGTCCTAAAAGTCTTTTCCAGTCAAAATAATGATGTGTTCCAGTGTGATTCCACCTACAAAAGACTCAAAACTGTTGATAGGCTATGGATAAAGAAGATGACGACGAACAATTACCAACATAGAGATTACATCCATACCACCTTAACTGGTCGTTGAGTCTCCACATATTTGAATGCTCTTTAGACCAGACAGCAATATCAAAAGTCTTAAGACCTCTAGGAAAGGGACCACTCTAATATGCCCTGGAGCAATAGATAACCCTGTAGCATCTTGGGTCCTTCTGAGTAGCTTCACAGGGACAATCACCCACTATGGTCCAGTACAGGAAAGAGCCACTGTGAAAATACAAACTAGAGTTATCCCCATACACTTCCTCAGAAAGAAGCTCAGGTCTCAGTTTACTTGCTTTTCTATGTACAGGAAAGAGATTGAACACAAGCTTCTTCACAGCATGCTTGAATACAACAAAAATTCCACAGATGAGGAAAAGGCAAGCAAAAGGAAGACACTGAACTTCAAGATCTGCATTTTTTTAATGTTTTACTGTCATGCCAATACAAAGAAAGCCTACTGAGGGACTAAATGCTTATTACTTAAAAATCAACACCTTTTTCTATCATAGCAGAATAAAATAAAACACTGTAGTAACCTGAAGTTGAAGGTTGAATTACAACTAGAATGTTTGAGGATGTGCTATTACATACACTGTCAAAGAATTACCTAAGTCATATACATGTTTAACGTGTTTCAAACGTAAAAATTCAATAAAGAACTTAGTTCAAAGTTTATTTCAAGCTTTATTTTCTGACTAATTCATTCAATAAGAAATTTTAAAAATATAACCTAGATTAGAAGCATTATTATTTGAGTTGCCACTGTCTTCAGATTTTTTAATCCAGTTACCTGGAAAAATAGAAACATGAGCTGCTGTGACTTTCTGTGCTTGAATCCTCAGAGCTTAAATGATAGAACTTTCTGTACAAGTCCAATTAATAAAAGCATCAAACCCTACCACTTCACTATATGAGTTGAATTGTAAACTCACTGCTACTTTAAGATGCATCTACCTCCTCCTTGACATAACGGCTGGTTCTGGCACTGTAGAAGTGCTGGAGAGATTCCTGGAATTGAATTTCTCCATTCGAAGTATCCATTGCAGCCATCATCCTATCTTGAGCCTAAGCCATATCTTCACTCTTTTGTCTGCATAGGAATTTGATGACAATTAGATTTGTGAGGGGCATATAATCGGCTCAACTCACAAAAATAAAGGTGTAATTCACCTCACGCATGGCCATGTGAGCCCGCCTGGAGTGTTAGAAAGAAAACAGAGAAGTGAAGTTGCCATAGCACACATGCCTATGAACTATTGCTTGCTGACAGAATTAGGCAGTGGGCTTCAGAAAAACCACAACCAAACAAATAACTAAGTAATAGAAAGAAGGCTCTCTCATGGCATTACAGGATTTCCAAGTGTTTCCAAGTGATAGCCACTCCCTGTTTCCAGAGACCACATCAAAGCACCTTTGCTGCCTCATGGCTTTCTATGGAACATCTTAAGCCACTTAAGAATAAAATGGCTAAATAAAGGCTTGGATTTAAAACATTAAAAGAAATAAATTGACAGGATTTTGTCTGGAAACCTTGTCTCATCCTTACTGAAGGCTAAAATAAACTTAATTTTTGTTAAAATTAAAGCAAAAATTAAATCATCTTATTATGTAATTGGAACTAGGCCTCGGGCACTGGCAGTAAAGAAGGGATTAAGGCCTCCACCACCTGGGTTGTCATTCTCATGGGCCCCATTACCACCCCCTTATTCGTTTTTATAGCCAACAGATTAAAATGCGGAGCGTCGCAATCTTTGATCTTTCACTTGCTGACACAAATCCTTTCAAGCTTCCAACGTTTTCTGCTGAGGTAATTAGTACTAATTAAAAGGTTTCCAACAGCCTTTGCTCTACTTTTTTCCTCCAAAGAAATTGCTTTTACAAGTGCCTTCAATCTTTGAAATGCAGGCATCGTTCACTTTCTTCTTTATCTGACTCCCAGAGATCAAGTAGATTAGTGACTCCATTATTCCTCAAGACAAAGGCAAACAACAGGTTTTTACTGTCTCCCTGACCTGTTGAGGTGCAGGGTTTATATTCAGAAACAAGTGCCTCTGCTTGTATTAAAAGACAGTCCAATTATGCACTAACAGACAGAATTCGAGGTTTCTACATTTAAGAATGGACATTATTTAAAGATGTAGTGTTTTCTCAGAAAAGAGAGAAGCAACCGTTAACTAATCAAACTGACAAGTTGTAGGACTAATAATAGGTCTTGCTTAGTTCTCTTTTTTTTGTGTTTGTGTATTAGGCAAGATACAAATGATTCCTTCTTCTTCACCCCTTCTCCCACCCTTTCCTCTCCCTTCTTCTTGAGTTTTAATGATCGATTCAAATTCGTTACATAAAAAACGAAAAAAAGAAAGTTCAAGAAGTACTGCCTTCAAAGATTTTGAAAGCAAATAATGTCCTGTCTGAAACAGTTTTTGTTAATATAATTATCTACTATGTCCTGCTACAGGAAAATTGATAGCTGGTAAAATAATTACTGAGATGAAAACATTGTTTTATGGTTTGTCTGATATACTAATGAAAGCCCAAGATTTTAAATAAAATAAAATAAAAGCTGAAGCAGAAAGAAACAATACTTTGCATTGAGAGAGGCCTCTGTTTTGAATGTAGAGGTTTTCAAATGATTGTTCAATCCGCATGGGCACTATATGGATCATTTTTCTGTATGAAAACCTGGAAGTTTTATGCCTGCTGTGATAAAAATAAATTACGCTTCATGCAGCAAAAGTGCTTTTCAACAAAGAGGACAGTTCTCAACCTCTTAAAGTTCTTGCTTCCTATTGAAAATGACAGCAGCTTTCTTTCATGCTGTAGTATCTCTGGCACAATAGATCAGAAATCAGACACAGAGGCACACAAGGCTATCTAACTTATCATTACATGCACAGGGGTCTATTCTCCTCTTGCAATGTAAGCACAGGGCTCCTGCTAGCACTAATAGGACCTGCACGTGTGTATCAAGGACAGAAACACACTGACACGGACTTTTCTATCCAGAAAGAAGTTTTTAAATAGCCGAAAGTCAATATATTGTTTCCAGATCATGCCAGTTCTACTTTCACAACGATTCTACTATGGTAGTAATATCTTTTTGTGAAAAGTCCCTCAAGAGGATCTAGAAGCACTACAATCACATAAATTCAACTATACTATACTCCTATGAAGTAAATTTTAGCTGGTACATCTTGCCCAAGGTTATATGGAAATTATATGGTGGGGGCAGGAACTGCACCTTTTGTGTTTTAACCAGCAGACCATGTTCCTCCTCTCTACACGAACAATAACCAACAGTTCTAGAAGCAGTAGACTGGAGTAGCCTTTCAGCCATGCAAATGGTAAATAAAGGTTTTTCCACAAACACAAGTCTTTCAAATAATTGAATACATTCAAAATGCTGGACAAAGCAAACAAAATTAAAGCAACAGCCTCCTGTGAGTCACCTAATGTAACAGTTCTACTTTCCTTACCTTTTTAGTGCATGGTCACAATTGCCTTAAAATGCCAGGCAATCCCTGAAAAACCAACAAGACTTAAGAAAGTATCATTCCTAAACTCTTGGCACACACAAGCTAAATGGATCATGTGAAACACTCAGCCCAACCTGGGCAGCATTGTAAGCCATGCAAAAACATATTTATGCTGTCTCTTCCATCAGAATAGCCTTTAGAAATAGATCAGCTCCATAATGTATCTTGGGTAAAGTTACATTCCTAGATTCCAATTAAATTCAGAATTATAAATTCTGAAATTTGTAAGAAATTGATATTTACACTATAGCATGCAAAAGAACAGAACCTAACGAAAAAGAGCTGAATAAACGTGTGTGTGCATATATATATATCTACCTCCATGTCCCAGATCAATATTTTACATCATTAAAGAGAAGTTGATATTAATGTAATCTGATAGAAGCAACCTGCCATATTCTCACCTATTACTAAAATAGCTAGTGACGTTAAGGCAAATTCCATATTAACAACATATTTGGGCCCTTCACCTCACAGAACTCTGTGAGGAAGGGAATTTTATTAAAAGTCAAACACACAAAAGACTACAAGTCTATTTCAGGGAAAAGGCAGTGGCAGAGAAGACGACAGTAAGGAAGGAGAATGCCCAAGATGTAAAATTTATAGCAAATATGCTACACTGTGGCACTCATATGGACAAAGCTGAAGTGTTACCCCAATGTGCAAAATTATTAGATTGCTTTCAAAATTATAACCTTCCAAACTATTGTGCTATCTCTTTAATTTGAGATTTTCTTGTTTATTCTTGGGTTCGCATGCACATATCACTTTCATGTTCATCAGAAATACCTTATTTTCAGTCAATAGCCAAAACTGTCTCATTAACAAAAAGTTAGAGATGAAACTTTAGTGAAAAGAATATCCATAATCATGAAGCTCACAATGAAATGACATTGTGGCAGCACAGTAGGCAATGCTAATGTATATAATATAGCAAAAGAAGAAAAAGGAGTGTCAATGTCTAATGCTTCAGAGACTGTGCAAATATTTAGTATGTCATAAAAAAAATAAAAGTATCTGATAGGCTTCTTGGTGAGCAAGACTGCCTCACACAGTTTTTAGATACCTTGGGATCTAAACCAATCCCTAGTTATTAGAACAACAGAGAAATGGGACAAAGAAAGTCTCTATCTTCCTTACATATTCAGCTGCGGCTTGTTCCTGACTGCAAACAGTCACTGTGGCCTTAGGGTTTCATTATTCCTCTACTGTGGGATGCAGGGCCCATGAGCAGCTGGTCTTTCAACATATAGGAGCAAGGAAAAGTTCTCCAACAAAAGTGATATCAGGCCAGGTTTTGGTACTCATATAAAATTTTCAGTTTTTATTGAGATAGGGAGGAAGAGAGGAATGCCTTAGTATGTACTATGACACAAGACTTTTCCATTCTTATCCTCAACCCCAAAGGCCAAAATATGCATTAATAACCTTCAGATCTGCCCTGCTATCTCAGTACAGTGTGTGTGTGTGATCAAAAACCAGTAAACAAACACTTCAATTTGAGTTTCCAAGAGGTAATTACAAACAAGAAAAAGAAAAAAATGTTTTTGAAATTATGAAAAATTCCTTGACAGTGACTCTCTCAGACTCACATTCAGCCCTTGAAAAATATTCTGCCAAAGGGTGCATTTTGACAGGGAAAAGATGAAGAGTGGAGAAAAAAGGTAGCAATCTGTCATAATTGATGACACTGCAATGCAAGCTGAGGTAAAAACTGAATATTTACAAAACTCAGTCAAGATGAGATTTTTCTTTACAAAAAAAAAAAGGTAACAAGCAAACACAGATTGACCCAACCTTTTAAAAACATAGCGTAGGATTAATGCAATGTGGCCAGTTTAACCACTTGACACATACAAACTAACTAAAATGTCTTTTTTATAATTCAGTATTGTGAGTTTCAATATAAAACAAAAAGGCTAGAAGGAATAGATTTTTCTGAAGCAATCTCTAAGGCTTTATTTAGATATATGTTATTTTAAATCATTTGCGAGTGACGCAGCTGAACTGGGTACCTTCAGCATAATAGGACTTCAATGCCAGAAATGTTCATTTGTAAATTCAAACTAAGTTTGTGCCACTAGTTTGTAATGGTAGTTTCATAATAATTAGGCCAATTGAATCTAGACTGCCATACTCTTACATCCCTACTTGCTTTTACTGTGTGACTTCATCGACTCCTCCCTTCAGCTACATGCTGACTCTCATGCAATCCCATGGTCAAAGAGTTCAGTGATACGACCCAGTTAAAACTGAGCTGGAAGGGCAGGCAGGATGCAGAATTGCAGTAAGCTAAACTGCCCTGAGTTGTTACTGAAGACTGACTGACGCACCAAATGAACATGGTTTTGTAGTCTTTTTGTAGTCCAGCTTCCAGAGTGTAGGTCATTTTCAGAAAATTAATCTGACAATTTGCCACCAGATTCAAAGCAGAACCATAGAATCATTAGGGATTGGAAGGGACCTCGAAAGATCATCTAGTCCAGTCCCCCTGCCCCAACAGGATCACTCAGACCAAGTCACACAGGAACACAT
The DNA here is from genome assembly GCA_013397515.1 of Upupa epops. Lineage (NCBI taxonomy): Eukaryota > Metazoa > Chordata > Aves > Bucerotiformes > Upupidae > Upupa > Upupa epops. The sequence goes on from VZRI01007712.1 coordinate 220,046, forward strand.
CCAGGTGGGTCTTGAACATCTCCAGAGAATGAGACTGCACANGGTGTTTTACTTCCTTCATCATCTTTGTTGCTCTATGCTGGACACCCTCCAGCAGCTCTGTGTCCTTCTTGAACTGAGGGGCCCAGAACTGGACAAAATACTCTAGATGCAGTCTCACTAGTGCAGAGCAGAGGGGGAGAAGAACCTCTCTCAATCTGCTAACCAACCCTCTTCTGATGCACCCCAGGATGCTGTTAGCCCTCTTGGCCACAAGAGCACATTGCTGACTCATAGTCAACTGCAGACCTCTAGGACTCCCAGGTCCCTTTCTTCTACACTCCTTTCTCCAACAGCTCAGTCCCCAACCTACACTGGGACCCGGGATTGTTTGAAGACTGGTTCAAAATCAACTTGGAAACTAAACTTGTGTAATTATTAGCAGAGATGTGTCCAAGATGAGGGCAAGTGTACACCAGTAAAGCAAAACTATTCCGTTCCCTGACTCACAGAGATTCAGGAGCTCAACTTCAGGAACTGTCAGTCCAGCACTTTTCACCAATGCTGAATTCACACTCGTTTAAAGAAAAATGACTAATTGTAGTCCCAAAGAAAGTGATATATCTGCCTTATTGGTAGCAATACATGTTGATCACAACTGAACTTGAGGTAACAAGCCAGCTCAATGGGAATTGATTACTAATTCACCTGATATTCCAGCCTGCTCCAAAAATGTAAGTCTTAAGCAAACATAGCCCTGACGAATCATCCATCCAGGCCATTAGATTACTTAGATCCACTATAATGCACCTCCAAAAGTGTACAAGAAGCAGTTGTCATAGAATCATAGCTGCCATTTCACTAAAAATAATCCTAAATAAATCCTAAATAAATAAATAAATAAATCCTAAATAATCCTAAAAATAATCCTAAATAAATTAAATTTGGCATCCTAGGCTGCAAGGCTTTTAGGCTTTCCAACCACTTCTAAATGAAGAAAGGTGAGGAAATTAACCTTGTGCTGTGAGGTTATATTACAAATTTGGCAGAAAGTGAAACACGAATAAATTCAAACATTTTTGACTATTAGAAGGAATAAGAACAGCGTGGATGAAAGTTGCCATGAAGATAATGGAAGGGCAGTTTCTGCTAAGCATTTCATGTAACTTTGCTTCACAGATACCTAAGATGTTATTTCCCCCTCTCCCCATTTCAAAATGGAACAAATGCAAAAGTAAATTATAGATGTGTTACTATTCAATGCTATAGATTATTTGCACCAATATTTTAATGGTCAGACTATCTAATAACATGTGTGGAACTGTGTTTCAATGTTTCATTTTTTCCTACTGATGTTTGTGTCTCAGAATTTGCTGTTCAAAATATAATTTCACATACATTCAAGACTGCAAGAGTATTATTTAAAATGTGTGAAAAGGAAGTGACATTTCAAATATTGATGCCTACTTTAAAATGACAGATGTGTAGGCTTTTTTTAGAAGATTTTGGTTAGTGACAGGCATTTTTAATTTAAAGAATGAGCACAAAGTCTGACCAGTAAGAATATTCAGAAATACCAAATCCATAGAGTAAACGTCACAGACAGTTATAAGATACGTACAAAGTCTACAATAACAAGCTGTGCATACTCTTTTCACATAAAGTCATCACGACAGACATCTAACATGAAGATACCACAAAAGCAAGACACTCATACAAATATGTTGCAATAACTACTTCTGAGCTTATAAAAGCAGCTAGATTTTCAGTGCATGAATAGAATTATACTCAATATGATTGCACTACAGGTTTGATTTTAGGTGCATGCACCACCATAAACCTGTTCTAGATCCTAAGTAATAGGCATTCTATAACACTTCAGTGATTTGAATTTTATTGCCAATTACTTTCAATTCCAAAAGGATTTTCTTTAATCCATTATTCTTGATCAAGATATGGATATATCAGAATTCTAACAGTTTAGCATTGCCCTGCATTGGTTGCCTTAGGTAAGAAAGTGTGAAGTGTTTTTCCAGATGCAGCTTATTTGTATTCTGTAACTAAACCAAAGAAACATTCACAGTGCCACACACATCTTAGTCTCTGCTTACTACTTGCAGGTGGAGTCTCTTCAGTCAATCACCAAGAGGAGCCAGCGCTGTCTAGTAAATCACTGAAGAAATCCTTATGGATTATATTTCCCTATCATCCTTTAAAAGATTAGAAGAATAGTACTAAAGCATATTTATTCAGTATTTTACAACAGAATCAAATGATCAGATGCTATAGACATTTTCTTCCAAAAAATAAAATAGAATGAGATAAGGCGTTTCAAGGTGAATCGAAGCAAGGGTGCGTGAGGATAAAAAAAATAAATGTTTAAACCACAGCAGATTTAACAGCTTAACCAATAAAGCTACTTTACCCTTCAGTCAATGGGAATCAAAACAATGATTTCAAACTATTTTATTCAATCTACAGACAGGATTACTAGGTGATAAACCTTTTTCCTTCTTTTTTCTACTAAAGAAGCAAGCATTTCTCGTATTTTAAAAGGAATTTTTTCAGTAAATTATGCACTCTTTTCCACAAGGACACAAATGCTCTTTAAAGTTTGTAGGTTGATGTCCTTGTATTTATTACCAAAGAAATAAAATATTTACAGGTACCTTCACTGGAAATCTATGAATGCAAGGCATTTGAATATTATTACACATACTGTAACTTATTTTCAAACCTCCGTTAAGCCACTCTGACTATTTAAAAAGCACTTTTTTTTGTCTTCCTAAAATGATGTCATTTGCTAACTTAAGCAGACAAAGGTTGACACAAAATACAATAAATTACTACATTCAGCTTTTTTATGATCACTGAGAGTTTTCTTTAACAATCTTAAAAGCACCTATGTGGAACTTAAATAATGTAATTCATTAAAAGTTAATCTTTCTTCTCATCCTCTGCAGATATACAATGACTTGATGAAGCCTAGGAATTCATAAAAATAATATTTTATGTTTTAATAGCAATTAACATATTAAATATCAGTGTACAAGGAGACTATACAAAGTGATTCCATAGTAAATTAGTCTGAAAATTGCCCTAATTGTTATGCCAGAAGATGCCCTCTATGTTTTGTCTTGGGAGAAAAAGATCTTTCTGTCTAAATGCCATTATGTGTCATCCTAGCTGATCCTCCTGCTTAGCGGGGACATTGAAGTTGTACAGCAGGAGCCGCTTCTCAGGCTTTAAGAACTACAGTAAATCTTCAAACAATTTATCCAAACAAAGGCTAGTGTGTGGAGAGAAAAATACACGGGAAGCAGATGAATAAGCAACATCAATTATGGGGGGTTGACCTTTCTGCCCCACACCATGGCATAGATTTCACACCAAATCGCAGCAGATTGAAGTTGACATGCCTGGAGTGAAAACACTGGTCCTCACAATGTTGCCACTCTACATTCACAGAGCTGTAGTAAGCAGAGAAGGGAGAAAATGAAGAGAAGGGAAGGGGTGTGTGAATGAAAAATCATGCATAATGGGCCTGGGTTTATTTTACAGAGAACAAAATGGCTCAATTTGAGCACTTAGACTGTTGAAATTGGCTAGTGTGAGATACAAGAGGTTCATCCAAGGGGACACTTGAATCAGGTGCATTCAGTTATATGACCAAGAAGAATAAAGGCAGTTCTTAAAAACTTGTTAATGGTTTTAAATATGGCATTTCACACCTTAAAGAAAACAGTCATAGAATTCTTTTTACATAATCATAGCAGCTGAGATGTATCTTTGGTCACAATGATAGAAGATTTTTTCAGTAGCAAAGATACTGTTATATGTACATATATAGACAGCATTATTTTGCCATAACAAAAATCCACCTACAGTTATCATATCTATATTTTAAAACATTCACACCCTGTCCCAGAAAAATATTGCCATTGCATGCAAGGAAAGAGCTAGGCTAACTAATGTGCTGGTATTACCACCTCAATTAAAGTTCAGAGTTTGATCTTTCAGAACAGTCTATTTAAAGATTTCTTTATCTAGATTGGCTGTAGACAGATATTATTAAATATTTATAGGTCTTTGAAAATGATTGAGTGCTCCTGCTTTGTTTATTGCATGGAGCTCCCCCTCTCCTCCACTCCTTCTTTGAGGGATCCACAAGCAATCTTTTTTGTTTTTTAATACTTCATCAGTTGGTTAGTGCAAAGACAGATCAGCCATCCCCACACAGGCCATTTCACATCAATGGAATCCGTTAACATTGCGGCAATAATAGCTTCAGGTTTAATATGCAATCAGATCAACAGCTTTTATCTCATTCCAGAGGATATTAATATACAAACTGCTACTATTGCATACTGACAGTCACTAAACACCACCAGTTCTGGTGTCAACTGAAAAGATTAAATGGTATTGTAAGCTTATCTATTTTTACATTGATCCTTAGCTACTATTATTAAAAAGAAACAGACACAAAATCTCAACCATATATCAATCTACCAGCAACTTTGCTGCTTGACTGTGAAGTCTGAGTTTATGGATTAACATTTTCTGTGTCAGACCTTGGAAGTGTAAACATTTGCTTATTAATACTGATAGCATGCTCAGTTGGATTTTTCAGCCTGTGCACAAGTTTCACCACTGTCAAGAAAGCGAGCTACCACCTTTTGCCCAGGTATCACATCTCTAACACTTTCCCAGACTACTGAGACCTTAGACTTCATTCCATCTGGATGAAAACGAACTGTAAAGGAAAAGTCACAGCATGTGTAAATGTTACACTGCTTATTTCCATATGCCATAAGTAATTCTATCATTTCAGCGTTGCCCTGTATTGGCCAGCTTAAGTAAGAAGGTCTTACACAAAGGTCTATCAATAATTGCAGGACCAGAAAATGAAACCTCATAATATGAGCACAGGTTTTAGATTCTGTGCTTACACTAGGAAAACCCATATTTTCTTTTATTTAAAAGTAAGATATCTGCAAACACCTTTCCTGAAAATACCCTCCTATTTAAAATGTATCACACAGTACAATAAAAGGCCTAATTAAGAGCATGTTAGCACAACAGATAGCTTTATAATTAGGAACAATGCTAATCGAGAGTTGAGACATTTTCATAAACTTTAATAGACTATGAGAAGCTAATAATACACATTTCATGATTACTAAGCACAGCTATATTGTAAATTATTTGATTAGACCACGAGATAGCTATCCCCCAGTATGTCTCAATGACTGGTGCATAACCATGCAAGCACAGGAAGAAAGCAAACCTTTCAGCTGAGACTTGCCAAGGGGGCTCCCCACAGTACGTGTCAAGATGTGATCTGTAAAGCACTATAACTAGAATTTACAATGATCAGAGCTACAGATTGCACAAGTTTCAAACTCCAAGTTCATAACCAAAGTTCATTTCAGACTTCTAACTCCCTAGTTTCCTTCTGATCAACACAGCTCTTGTATCTTTTGGGGGTTACATTTCATTACTTTGGTTGTGCGGGTCTTTCAGAGGGCAATAGTTATCTGAGGAAAGGAGTTTAATCTTGTTTATGTGTGTTGCAAAAATTATGTTCTCTGTTTGCCTTTGAGCATAGTTGGGTAAGAGTCTGACTCCTCTACTCATTATGAATCTTGGAAAGGAGGACTCCAGGCAATTCTGTTATTCTCTCTCATAATTTACAACAGGTCTGCATCACTTTTACTCCTTCCTTATCAATTCCACAAATTTTGTCAGTTGGTCTGCTGGATGTCTAATAAACATCTGAACTCTTACCATAGCGACAAGCATCTCAAAACACATGGTAGCTCTCCAGCCCTTGCATGCATTGTGAATCAAGGATCTTTGGCCTCAAATTGTAACTTATAAGCTACAGTCACCAGGTCAGCCTTTTACAATTATAACATAAAGGGGACAAGACTAATCATCGCAAAAGACAAATTAAGGCAGACACACTGTGCAAGATCAATCCCTGTTTGTCACTCAGCCAGCCAGCAGCACAACTGACAGGAGCTCTTGAGGAATCCTCATCTCTGGAAAAACCACTGAGGAGTGCTCATTGGTAAAAATGAAACTCAGGGAAAACAAAAAATAACGGAAGAGCTGAGTGTTTAATCAAACACTTGGAATTTGTTAATTCTCTTGTGGAGCCTATCACCTAGGCTATCTCTCACAAAATCAAGGTAAGTTAAGTGTAAAACTACTAGAATTGCTACATCTGTCATGTTCCTAAAAGTTGTAACTAAAACTGACATGCCCAACAGACCTAAGTCAGAGCTGCCTCACACGGCTCAAGTGAAAACTACCAAAACACGAAAGTAGCTTTCACAATTGTGTAACACCGTTTGAGCCCTTGATCTCTGATATTCTTCTGTGTTACCTGATAAGATTAAAACTCTCTAGTTAGAGGCTTAGTTTTTGTTTCAGGCAAAGCTCATGACCTTTATTTTCTACATCATACCAGCACCTTAGAAAGGTCTGTGCTAGAGAAGATTGAAAAGGTTCTGCAAAGCCTGTCTGAATGAAGAAATGTATGTAAATGCTTTTAGCTAGGCAGCATACTAGTATATTCATGGAAGCATCAACTCAGGCACAGACAGTATGCAAGTACATGTTCAAGTATGCATACATGCATTAATATTTGCCTCACACAGAGAACAGACTCTTACCTGTGTCTATTGTCCATTATTTTAAAAGTCACTAGTTTTTTTAACAGCACTAATGCTTATGCAAGGCATAGTAGTAGAAACTCGTCATCTCTAAGATTTCACACATTCCCTAATTAATTCAAGGGGACTTACAGTTTTAGATAACATTCTTCCTTTTATCACTTGCCATCTAGCAGTTGGTATAATGTCAACACTTACATCTTTTTTTCCAACTGAAAGCATTTAAAAAACATTTTTATCCTAAAATGTTCTCCTCAATTTTTCAAAAATTATCTTAAAGAGATTTCTTCCCATTTCAGTCCCACAACAACGAGAATGTCAGCACAGCTTTTTTGACAGACAAATTATTGAATCAAAGGAATAATATGCCATTAAGCCCACAGGTTAGGAAGTGTCAGGAATGGTTTAAAGAGATATCCCATTTATCTTCAAAACATGCACAGAATGTCACTAATGTGTGTTTATCATGTATAATCAGACAAAGAAAATATCGAAATAAAGTACTCCTGCATACAATAGAAGTCTCCTTTCATCTCTCAAGATATCAGTGCTATTCAAATAGAATAATAATGATGAAACCTCCTTTTTTGAAAATGGAAATCAAGTGAAATGTAGATAGAAATGATTTTTTGTAGTTGATGTACATTTCTAAAGTGCATTAACAGGAAATCCAGAACTTTTTAGGTCAATTATATTGTCAGTATTGTCAATGCCATTGAAATGAATACCTAAGCACTGCATATTCTTGCTGGAACAGGGTTAGAGAAGAAATCCTGTATTCAGTTACTTGAAGAGTAACTGCAGGCACACACTTAAAGGTTTGCTGTCTTGAAATTGTAGTTTTATCTTTAATCGGATGAAACAGTCATCTTAAAACATGTTTTAAAATCCACAGTCTCTAATGGTTTCCTTTTTAATTTTTATTTGTCTCATCGCATCTATTTCTTAAAGACTATCTTAGGTCGCCAAGTGCATCACAGAATACTAAGTTACAGTTTTCAGAATCAGTTTTCCAAGACATGATGTAACAAGTTCCCAGAGGTAACTAATATACAGGCTTAGTGTAAGTACAATAGGCAAAGGTTTTTTAAACATCTGAAAGGCATTGGGTATCAAAATGGTAATGACATATTGATGGGATAGGAGAGTTTGCCAGGTGAGCTGAACCATCAGTTGAACCCTTTGGAACATGTTATTTTTCTTCTGAACAAAAAACCTTAAAGAGAAATATTACTGTAGATTTGCATCCATCCTAGAAATAGACAAAATAGGCACTTGCTCTTTCCTAAATTCACTGGACTGTTTTTGGGAACAACATTGTTTTGGGGGTTTTTTTGCATGCAACATTTAGAAGCAGTCACATAGAAGGCAGTTCTTTATGAGAGCATCCAAAATAGAAGTAGTTAATGTAAAGCACCACAAACTAAAAAAAAAACATTTGGCATCTTCTGGGTAGAGGAAAAAATATCTTGTAAGAAATACAAAGAGCCCTCTAAAAAAAATTATTGAACTTCTCACACCACACTCCCACCTGTACCCTGTGGATTTCCATGAACAGCTATGGCCTCTCTTAGTCCAGTTATTACAGAAGTCAGACACAGCTCACTGGCTTCACCCATTGACCCACTATATATGCCATAACAGAATTCCCTCTCAAGTTAGTACCTATGTGCTTTCCGCTGCAGCCCCATTATCAACAAAACCACAATAAGGGGCACCCTCAAGCTCCAAGGCAATATTCCTTCTCCCCCTTGATAAACAGACCAATATCCAGCATTACCATCTGTCACATGAGTACATGGACATGCATGTCACAGTCACATAATTTTGAGGTCCAGCATTTTCTACATCACAAATACTGCTCACAGAAAACCCTGAAGCAGAAATTAGGTTCCCCAGAAGATAAAGAGAGGGTGCAGAGGGAGAAAAAGCTGTTTAAAAGAGTAACAATAGAAAGAGCAATCAAAACTTATGACAGTAAAAGAACACAGTAAGTGAGAGACAGTAAAAGATAAAGCAAAGGTGAAGAAGGAATAGGAATACAATAATGCTCCATTAAGTTATGTTTCCTACTGTCTGCTGGGGTGTTTGCCTTGAAGAAAGCACTAGCCACAGATATATTTTATGCCTTGAGAAGTTGTAACACCACACTTCAGCAAGAATTCATTGGGAACCCCCTAGATACCTTAACCTTACAACGCCCATCATATATTTACCTACCTGAGGGGAAAAAAAAATAAAATAGCATTGAATTTCTGTTTTTTGTAGTGCTAATTAGGAGTAGGTTGGGGTTGTTTGCTGAAGTTAACCACTTCAATCTTTTTTAGCTGGGCTCAAGAAATTAAATGTAAAAATAAGACAAAAGAAAGGAATAATGACATAAAAGTTTAAGTGAGTTAGGAGGAACTTGACAGTAAATATGTACTGTTTTGTTTTCCAATAAAGAATTTGAAACACTTATTAAGTTCACCGGAGGTTTTTCAGATATTATGTCAGTAATTCTTCTGGTCAAAACAAGTGAAAAGGCTAAGAAACTATGACTTCTCTCAAGACTCAGAAGATTGAATTACTTTAAGCTCAGAACCACATGAAAACTAAAAGTAATAAAGGAAAAAGATCCACCAAATGTATTATAACACATTTCTAATACATAATTATATTCTGTGCATGCATATACATGCTAGCAATACATGGGGAAAGTTTAAAAGCTGTCAGTAATTCTAGATACCCAGAGAATATCTGGATGAGCAATGGAAAGGTTTGGTTTGTTTTTTTCCAGTAACCACAAATGTATTTCCCATGTTTGAAATCATGGTATATTTGTATTTGATCTCATTTACTTGCAATAAACAAAACTATTTGTTTTCTAATAACAAAACCTCTATATTTTCCAAATCAATAATCATTGAGACCATAAATATAAGTGGTATGGCTTGCAAACCTAAGTTAAAATAAACAGAAAATTAGCTACAACTGCATTGCTGCTTTGGGTGTTCTGACAAGCTTAGGTCAAGTTTTAATATGTCGACCTAAGTTAAAACGACATAACGCTTGGCCTTATGCTTGGATGTCTTCAGTGGACTATAAAACTACATATAGGTGGAAGCTCTGTTCTAATGGAACAGTTGTAATAATTTTCTGTGTTTTAATGGAACAATTCTAACAAATGACTGTGGCATGCACAGGGAAGTTCAGCATCTTTTATCATTCAGTGTTTTCTTTCTTTACCAAAAAGTTAAGTCAAATATGGTAGAAGCACTATTTGGACGTGCATATTGATATGAATAAATGCAGGCCAGAAGGCTTATCAAAGGAATAACTTGCACCAACAAGTTAAATATTGATCTGCACCAAAAACTACAACATTAACATTATTGCTAATTAAGTACTAATCCTCATATGCCACAGAAATTTCCCGTTATAAGGAAAATTGTTTCTTTCTTCACTGAGGACTCTGAGCTTTTAAAACCTCAAGTGAAGTCTGAGAGCTTATAAAGCCTAAGATTAAGCATCTGATTCATGTTGTTTCCAACGACACCAAACTACATTAAGTTCACAAGCAAAACCTCACTCAAACACCACTTTATGGATTTCAAAATTTTCATTTGCCTCAAAACCTCAACTTGTGTTTAGAACTCAAAGCAACTCTTCCAAAAGGGCACTCTACATTTTCTGTGCAAGAATTGTTCAATAGCTAAACATGTAAGGACTACATACTAATATATAACTATGCTATAAACTCCTGCCATCATAAATTCTGCTTTAAATACACACTGCCTCAAATATTCTGAAAAACAGAACTGTAGGTGAACATCCTACCTACTGGAAAGTTGTAGGTAAAAAATAAAATACATGTATATACTTAAAAAAATTGCATACAGTAGAAAGGTAAATAAAAAATAAATCAAAAGAACAGTATAAGACAGCATTCAACTTCGTGCCTCTTAAAAATTTAAATGAATACTCCTTGAGAGCAAACTACAAAATGCTAACCTTGAAGTGCTGAGTGGCAGAAAGAATTATGGGTTATTGTACTGTCAAAATGCCAGACAGCTGTATGTTGAGTTACTGTGTTATTTAGACAATCAGAAACTTGGAAGCAAATTTGACATATTTTTTTTCAATGTGAAAGCTCCTGACATGCGTCATGATAATTTTTAAAGGGACAAAATGTTATATAAAAAACATAGTGCCTTTATGAAACTACTTAACAGGTACAACACCACTGTAAGTTAGAATTCATGTTAAATAGTATAGATAAGTAGGATTGATTTAGGACATTATTGAAATTGCTATGGCAACATTTGGTTATTTGTTCTATATATTTTACTGTTGTATTTGGAGGTACTCTCATGTACAGAGCCATTAATATATTTATACATAGTAATATAAATATGTTTTTAATTTTACCCTAAAGAGTCCCTGTAAACCTTTATTTAAATATTTTCTAAAGATTAAATTTAAATGGGCAGTACAACCTGCTTTGAGACTGGCAAAATCTGCTTCCTTTATAAAAGTCTCAGAATACTCCGAAAGCTTTCATGATTCATTTATCCCATTCCACAAGATCTGATATTTTCTGTACCTAAAATTAACTCAGTCTTAAACACAGGAATATTAAATGCTGATAGTCTATTACAAGGTTAGATTGGCTTAATATTAATGTGTTAAAATTGCACTAGGATCATCATTCTCAGTTTATACTGTTCCTTAAACTGTCTTAAGTAACATTAAGGAAATGCTTCAGAATAGCCTAGGCAGAAGTTAAGATTTCATGTTAATGTCAATTTGGTGCAGTGTGAAACAAGTGGTTTTTTACCATTTCCAAATGCCCTGGTAACAATAGCCCATTTTCTTATAATTCATATAATCTTATCAATACTCTGAGTTATTTTGGTTTATTTTATATTTCTTGATACCGGTGCAATTCTATACAAAATGCATAATCTAGTCAATTTTCAAATGAAGACACTAATTGCAAATATGCCTATTAAACTGAAATCCCTCTTTCTTATTTTTCACTGCTGTTGTAAAGACAGAATTCTGTATATATCTTTTCTACACAGACTGTCATCTTAATTTCTTACGTGTGCCTATTCTAACATAAAGCTATCACAATCTTTTCTTTCTCCATGTACATGTTTTTCCACATCTCTTCATTGTTCTGTGAAGTTTTTTCCTGTTCATTGAACCACAGAAGCATGGTCACAGAAGCATGGGAAGGTATCTCAGAAATCATCTACTTCCAACTTCCCTGCCATGGGCAAGAACACCTTTCACTAGACCAGGTTACTCTAAGCCCCATCCAGCCTGACCTTCAACACTTCTACTGACAGAGGATCCACAACTGCCCTGGACTACCTATTCCATTGTTTCACCACCCTCGTACTGAGGAACTTCTTCATAATTTCAGTCTAAATCATCCTTCATTCATTTTGAATCTGTCCCTTGTCCTGTCACTACAAAGCCTTGTAAAAGGTCCCTTCCCAGCTTTCTTGCAGGCCCCCTACAGATACTGAAAGAACACAATCCTCCTCTTCTTCAGGCTGAACAACCCCAACACTCTCAGCCTGCCCTTGTTGCAAAGGTGACCCAGGCCCATGACCATCTTCAAGGCCCTCCTCCAGACCCACAACAACAGGACACATACTTCCTGTGTTGAGAGTTTTTCTGGAGCTGGATGCAGTACTCCAGGCGGGATCTCATGACAGCGGAGTAGAGGGAGTCACGTCCCTTGACCTGCTGGCCATATTTATTTTGATGTGGGTGACTTTCTGAGCTGGATTCACATACTGTTTTCCCATATCCAGTATTCCATCAACCAACAGCCCAAAGTCCTTCTCTGCAGGGTTGCTTTCAATCCATGCTCTGCCCAGCATGTATTTGCTCTTGGAGTTGCCCTAACCCAGGAGCAGGAGCTTTCAATTGGCCTTGCTAGGGCCGTCCTGGGCTTCCTTTTACCTCTGGTGTACCTGTAGGAGTTTTTCCTGTTGCCCTTAATGTCCCTGGTCAGATTTAAGTCCATCTAGACTTTGGATTTTCTAATCTGATCCCTGGTGGCTTGAACAGCTTTTCTTTGCATCATTCCTAAGCAATCTTTCCTTGCTTCCACTCTTTGAGGATTCCCTTGTTCATTCATATGGGCCCCCTGGCATTCTTATCTGCCTTCTTTCTGGTTGGGATGCATTGTTCCTGGACTTGGAAGAGGTGGTACTTGAATATTCTGTAACAAATTCTTTCCAAAAAACCCTTATTTCATCATACTGTTAAAGGCAAAGCCACTGTTGTAGAAGCAGAGGACTCGACTGAACACACTACTGCAGAGACATCTGCCTTAATACCTGAGAAGGCCTGAGGGCTTCAGAGGGTCATCAGCTGCTCCACACTTACACAAAAACACTAAAAGGATAAAAAGGTTGACTGATTATATTTTATAAAAGAGTACTGAGGAGTAAGAAAAACTATTATGTCTCTCACAAGGACAAATAAGTTGTGAACAACATTTTCAATCACAGCATCTACAATCAGAGCAAGTTGATAAACTGAAAGAGTTCAGAGAAGAATCACAAGAAAAATTTATAATATAATATTTGATTTTTGAGATAAGAAATGCTACTTAAGAAAATCAACCCATTTCAACAATAAAAAACAGGAGTGACTTGAAAATAGTTAGCAAGTGTGTACAAAAAGTATGACGTTTCAGTACTAGGTTATTAATGAAATGGAGAGAGTATCAAGATTAACGCTTTGAGAACAAAGCTGCCCAACTGAAGACTGGGAATAAGCAGCCTGTTTTTTAACAGGACAGTTTGGAGCTCTCTTCAGTGCTAGTTTGTTTGGTTTTATGTTGGTTTTGGTCGGAGTTTTTTTTGGATGACGGGTTGTTTTGGTTTTTAATCAAGACAAAAAGACACACTGCATTTTTCATTAGAGTTAATATTTGGAGTTAATGTTTGATTTAGTTTTCTAAAAACATACAGTCAAACTGTTATTACAACTATCATGTACATTTATGTCTATCTGAGATTATGAGATTCAACACAGCTTTTGAAGTAAAGTTGCAAAATTTCATTGTAAAATTTTAGTAGGGTTATTTTTTTATTCATTTATTTTGAATATTCATATTTTTCACATGGAGCAAAACTCAGGTCAATAACCATAATTGGACAGTTTTATTTTAATCATCATATATAAGACCAGTACCATTTCTTTCAAACTAATGTGCATTGTTTTCATCCACAATGAACTTCATGAGTTGCCATACTGTCTACATAACTACCCTAATCATATCTGTAAAAGGGTTATAAATAAGAAAAAGGTAAGGACATCAGCAACAAAAAGCATTATCGTATTGCTTATTATGTGTGTTATCCTAACTCAGATCTTTCAGAACACTGAAAATTAGTGTTTTCAAGATTTGGCTTGATGGGATTTTGCCAATTTTTAATCATGTCAAAAAATGCCTATTACACAATTAATACTTGGTAGAGGGGAGTTAGTAACCTCTCATTACAGATCTCTGCCATTAAAAACATACATACACAATAAAAATATAAACAAGACAACAGACAAGTTTGGGACCAGTCAAATAAAACAATTATGGAAAGTAGAGGTCTAAAATAGGTGCTTTTAAGATTACTTAGCAAATAAGTGAATTTTATACTTATATGTTTATGTAAAAATTATATATAATCTCTATATACTATTACATGTATTTATAAGCTGTACATTGCTGTCATTTGTTCTCTTTATATATTTGCACATTAAGAGAATATTTATGGCAGTAATGCCCTCAACATTTCTATTAGAAATGGTTTTGAAATTTTTATTTCAAAAAATAAAATGTCTTAAGCATTTATAGTGCTAAGTTAAAAAATTTATTTAGCGGTGATATTCATGTTTATAGACCTTTCTGAACAACCAACATAGTGCTTCATTAGACTGTTTCTCAATGTGATATAATACACAGACTTCTATCCCAACTGCACCCCACAATCATCAGATGAAATATTTTGTATGCTTATCCTTTGCTGATACTAAAAAAGAAAATATTTGCTCAGTGTTCTAGCTCAGAGGACATTAAGAACAATGATTTCGTTTACTTTTTTATTTTAAATTTGAGATGGGAAGAGATAATTTTAGTTCCTGATCATCAGCTCAATGGACAGAGACCAAATTCTTCAAAACCATGCAGGAAACAAATAGTAGAAGCAGTGAACAGAATGCAATACACTAACACCACCAATGCATTCCTTTTAATAGCAAGGGGGAAAACGTTTCTATTGTATCTTTTTTTGCAACGTTAAGACTGTTTAAGTAAGAGAGATCTTGCAGAAATGAGATAAAAACTTAACTTAATCCACATAGGGTTTTTTGTATACTAGTTTAAACATGACCAGCATGTCATGTTTAAACTAGTATACAAAACCAGCAAAGGTGACCCATATAAAAGGTAGGGCTTGTTTTAGTGTTTGAGTGAACCAAGTGATGGAGGCATGTTTTAATTTGCTTTACTAGAACTTTGTATTCTAACATTCAGAATTTACCATAAATGTTCAGACTTCATGAAAGACTGCAATGATATCACTAACTATCCGATCGCATGCAAGGCACACTCAGCAAATTTAAAATCAACAAGAGCAGGAAAAAATGCTACATATTGACTTACATGCCACACAAATACATAGGAATAATATACAAAATAATTATGACAAAAAAACCCAAAGCCATTTAGTAAAGTGTAGGGTTAATACTGATGAACAGGACTGCTTCCTCACAAGGCTTGCAAAATTAAAAGCTTGACTGAATGAAAATGTTTCCTTGGATTGAGTACTCATTAAGACAAGTTCAATTAAAGGACTACATATGGTGTTAATATTTGCCCAGAAGGCAAACCAGATCCTGGGCTGCATCAGAAGTATGGCCAGCAGGTCAAGCCAAGGTTTAGACTTGACATGAGGAGGAAGTTCTTCACCGTGAGAGTGGTGAGAGCCTGGAATGGGTTGCCCAGGGAGGTGGTTCGGGCCTCATCCCTGGAGGTGTTTAAGGCCAGGCTGGATGAGGCTCTGGCCAGCCGGATCTAGGGTGGGGTGTCCCTGCCCATGGCAGGGGGTTTGGAACTGGATGATCCTATGGTCCCTTCCAACCCTGATTGATTCTATAACTTCTTCCCAGTGAGGGTGACAGGGCACTGGAGGAGGGCCTCCCAGTGGGTTTGTGGAGTCTCCTTCTCTGGAGATGTTTGAAACCCACCTAGATCTGGTCGGTGTGTCCTGCTGTGGCAGGGGGATTAGACTGGATGATCTTTCGAGGTCCCTGATGATTCTATGACAAGATAGAATTTGCACACTTCCCTGGATGTGCTTAACTTTAGGAAAATACATTAAATATTGTATTTCCCACATCACATTCAATTCAAGACATGTAAATGAGAACATAACAGTATCCTATCACTCTGATATTTTCAGATAGCAAATACTTCATCTGGTAGGAAAGGGGTGGGGATGGAAGTCAAAGAAGCCTATACTCTATATCATATACTCTGTATCTATCTATATGTATATAATCTATCATAGTTGCTTTAACAGTTATTAAATTGCAAACCAAAACTAGTCTTCAGCTCTGCACATTTTATTTTAAAACATTGCAGCCAGATGCTCTAGTTCCATAATGTCTCTGGAGGACTGCAACAGAAATGGCAGCACAAGTTTGAAAACTGGTGACTATGTGAAATTTTAAACCTCACTAACCTCTCTGAACGAAAAGGCAGAAATCTCAAGGTTGAAAGCTTGCCTGGATCTTCTTAAATTCCAAACATATGCTTCTTGTCAGGGAGATATGAGGAAGAAGGCTGGACTTTATCAACATTTATACCTGGTAGTTTTGTACATCATGAATTATTGGACTACCATAAAAATAGTATTGAGAGCTGAGTCTTATCTGAATTAAAGCTAACATTTCTGCTAAAAGACATTTCAATTATGCTAGATCAGTTAAGGATTTTAAATAAGGAATGTCTCCTCTTCTTTCTTTTTTTCCAGCTTATTAATTTTTATTTTTATTTGACAGTTAACCTAATGCTAAGATAATACTGTGTAACTTTAATGCTGAAAATTGATATATAGCCATAGGGCATGCTTTGTGATGGATGGGTTCAGCTTCTATATGAAGAGCCACGGAATTTGATTACTATTGTTCATATTTAGCATTGATTATGAATATTTTAAAGATGAATATTTCATTGAATGAGGAACTACTAAGTAGGAGGTTATAAAAATACAAACATATCATTATGTTTAAAGCACTACCTATGTTCCACCAGTGTGAAAAGTTCAGTGACATGAACAAAAGCTATTTACATTACACAGAATTGCCATTTTTTCACATCATCTTTTGATTTATAAGCTCTACAACATTTACCCACTCTGCTTCATACCACTATCTCTGTCCTCTCCCACGTTAACATCTATTATATATGCCAGAAGTGCTTGCCGTTTGATTTTTTTGTGCTCATATAAATAGGATGTCTTTCAAATGCTTTAATGCCTCTCTCACACACAGTCTCAGGAAATCACTGGAAACATATAGTAACTATCATTACAGGTTTTCCTGGTTTTGTAGTTTTCCACTACTGACCACTGTGTGGTCCTTTGGTTTGAACCCATTATTGTCATTATGTTCTATACTACAATTTAAAAACAAAAAGATACTATAAATGAATATCAAGGCTCCATGCACTTTCCTCAACAGAAAAGCAAAAAGATGGCTCTTTTACTCAGTGCAAGCCTGCTCTACACCAGGCTAGGCAAGAACAAAATCAAACCCTTAAGATCAAAACCAAAATCCTGTAAGAGTTGCATTTCCTCAGGTCAGTTTCAACTTTAGGACATTCAGTTCTGACACAGAAAGCGTAGTAGTTGCTACTTGCTCTGGCATACCACTGTGACAGGAACTCGGCTTTCTCCAAAAACCAGAGTCCATGACAACCGAACCAGGTTATTTATACTTTATCATCCACACAACTATTCTTAATAATTTCTCTTCATCCATAAAGTGTTTATTACTTACTTATGGTTATAAATAAAAAGCTGGTAGGACCATATTTTACAGACAATAGTTCTTATAGCAAGAGACACTTAACTTGAAGAATCAGCATTTCCGCTTCTGTACTCATTTCATTATAAAAGGGTTTACCATAAATACTGGAATTTGAATTCCACCCAAGTAATGCATTAATAGATACTAAACCATTAATAATTCCTGTACTTTTTCATAAATGAGCAAAGTCCAATAAATAAACGGGAGCTCTTACATGTCAGAGCAGGGTTAACAAGCACCAAGGAGATTTCAAAGACGAACTGCGGGCAGAGACTGCCAGAAGGTAAGATTCATAATAATGCCACAAATTCTGGGGACCCATTTTTTACTGTCCACTGTGGCAAGTATCTAAAATTAAATGCTAAGCACAAATTTGTCCTGATCTCTGACATATAGTAGTTTAGGTAAACAATCTCTAAAATTAAAAGCAGATTCTTGATAATAAATTCCAACACGTATATCCTGATAACAGACATCCTTCCCTTATAAATCAAAAGCTGTCCTTTCCTCACAGAAACCTTTCTAAATTAGATCGGATGACTCACCTGAAATATTTCATCTATCGCCTCTCTTCCATGAATACCAGCAATTAATGTCCAGTTAGAAGGGTGACAAAGGAGAAATATAAATGTTAAATGATAACAGAAAATAAGAAAGGTACTAACATAAGGAAAGTGCACCTGAGAAAGGCTGTCTTGGTTTTTCTATGATCTTAACGAAAACCTTCAAGAACAGTGTTGAATTGATCAGATTCAGTGCTACCATTTGATATGAAAATATGTCCAGAAAGCACTTCTTCAGCAGTCACCTCGACTAGCCTTCTAAATAAGCTGCACTTACCACCAAGCTGAAGTAGATATCAGGACTCTTAAAAAAATTCAAAAAGCCAACAAAAGAATACAACTAATAAAACACCCCATCCTTCATGTTTTACTAATAGCCAGCATATTATACGAGACAGACTATCCCAGCTTAGTACAAAAGCAAGCTAAAACTTCACTTTGTCTTTTTAACTGAGAAGTAATGTAAATTATGTTATGTCTTTGACCATTCCACCTGCAAAAAAGGCATAGATTTGATTATTACCCTTTACTAGGTGAGAGGTAACTCTAAGTTGCCAAAGACTTGGCTACCCCACTAAGGTTGTGTCATTCCATGCCTCCTGTTCAGAAACTCAGATTTGTAAGACTCCACATATTGATGATATTGAAAGACTTTGTTTTGTTTTGATAATTTCTCAATTTTTATCAAAGGAGTAGTCATAGACAGGAAAAGATCGAGAACAGAAAAAATTAGTAATAAAAGACATAAACCAAAGATTGCATAAAAGTGAATTTTTTTTTCAGGGAAAAAGCAAAGAAAATGAAAGAGTGAGGCAACTGGAAATGTGAAGTTAAACCACTGACTTTGCTGAAGCTAATGTAGGTCAGGTAACTAAACGGGTAAAAAAAAATGCACCAAAACCCTGCACTAACTTCACCCCCTCATCTGTATGCATAAGTGCATATTATATATATAAACATAGATAAACATAAATGAAGTTGGATATGCTAAGACATCTTACATCTTCTCTATTTCTCACCAACCCCTCATCTTGTCAGTAATAGTATTGTGCTTCTCTGATTTTGACTTACTCATTCAACAGTGAATGACCAAGGTTTAAGCATTCATTCAGTATTAGCACGTATAAGAAATGTAGGATACTTTCATTAATTGGATTAGGGTTATACACATTTCATTTAAAAGCTGCAGTGATCACTAATGGAATGACCTTGAAGTCATTATCTGTTAAGAAGCAGGAGAAAAGATTATTCTTCATGTTCAGTTATATTTGTCATTAATTCTGAATATAATTTGCAGATAAAATACAGTTCCATTTCTTTTTTTTTAAGCTGAGGTTGGAGAGTCTATGTTCTTTCTGTGTTCTGACTCTAAATATGCTTTTCTGGGTCAGTTTTATCTGTGAGCTGTGGTTTTCTTAAACAAAGAACTCTGAATAATGTTAATGATTTCCTTTTTCACTTCTAGTTCTTCTTTTTAGGTTTTCATGCCCTCCCCCTCATCATGAAAAACTTCCTTCTGACTTCCAGTCTAAACTTGCCCTCTTCCAGCTTGAAACCATTACCCCGGAACTACCACTACAAGTCCTTGTAAACAGCCCATCCCCAGCTTCCCTGTAGGGCTCCTTCAGGTACTGGAAGGCTGCTATAAAAACTCCCCGTAGGCTACTCTTATCCAGGCTGAACAGCCCCAACTCTCTCAGCCTGTCCCTGTAGGAGAGGTGCTCCAGCCCTCTAATCATCTTTGTGACGCTCCTCTGCACATATTCCAACACTTCAGTATCTTTCTTGTGTTGGGAGCTCCAGAACTGGATGCAGTACTGCAGATGGGGTCTCATGAAAGCAGAGTAGAGGGGATCACCTCCCTTGACCTACTGGTCATACTCCTCTTGATGCAGCTCACGGTGTGGTTGGCTTTCTGAGCTGCAAGCAAATATTGCTGGCTCATGTTGAGTTTTTCCATTGGCCAACACCTGCAAGTCCTTTGTCTCAACTGAACTCTAAATTCAGTATCACATATGATGCACTACCAGTGAGCAGCACCAAAGCAAGTCCAGGAATCTTGATCCCAAATTAAGATATCAGATCTCCTCATTCCTCTGAGCATCCCTGAAGCCTAACACCTTGTGTCACAGAACACAGTTATTTCTTCTAAAGAGCTCGTTACATTTAGCTAACTCATTATTGTATTTAAATAAAATAAAAACGTATATAGATAAGAACACTTGACAGTTGTGAAGTTTGTGAAAGAGTAACCACTGTTAAATAGCTACAAGCCACACACACAAGATAAAAGAACCTCATTAGGATCTGCAAACTCCATGGTAGATTGTTTTACACAGGATGAAACTGAATGCTAAGTACAAAGAATATTTCCTGAAGTTTCAGTAATGTTACTGTTTTGTACTATAACCATGTTATAGTGAAAACAGAGGTTAAGGAAAGACACTTCTTAAAAGGCATGCAAAGTTAAGATTATGCTTGCTGAATTAACAGGAATAGTTTTGTTCGGTGGCAAACTCACAAAATACACTTCTCAATGTGCTAAAAACAATAATGCTCTTGCTACATGAAAGATGCTAATGCCTTTTTTCTTTTTGTGTTCCTCATGCAGAAATTAGTATGTCAAGACAGTGACAAATGACAGTACTTATTAAAGCAGCATGACCATCAGGTTCTCACCACCTCACCACAAATGGGATAGGACTTATGAAGTACATACTGACAGGTTCTACATCTCTTTTTTTTTCCCTTCATGTCAAGACAGTTCAGAGTAGCATGGCTGTTTGGTTTGGATCCAGAAATTATCAGAACATTTAAATGTTTGACTATTATAGAACCAAAGAATATCTTAGGTTGGAAGGGACCTCAGAAATTATATATATGATAATAAGTAACCATATATAATGGTTACAGAATAATATATGTTATATTCAAAGCTTTACATCATGAATGAAAATCAGATAACCAGCTAATCAACCATCAAGAGCCTTTTAAAAAAGAATAGTAATACAGGACCAGTAAATGTGCATGTGCTCATCATCTGGTATAGCACATGCTCACAAAGAACTAAACTCTTTACAGAAATTTATCACTATTCAGTATTGGAAGCATATAAAAGCAAGAAAAAAGATTTTGTCTACTGTATTTAATATTTTTCTTCTATCACTGTTGACCCTACTGACTTCTCATTCAAAACACTGAAGAGATCATAGTAAACAAGTGAGAGCAAAGATATAAGAATTAAAATAGAAGACGCATCATAAATCAAATGAGGTATTAATTAAGCTGGCACATTTCTCAGGATCACTGAATCAATATCTTTTGTTGGAAGCAACCCTTATCATCAAGTTTGACCTTTGATGTAGCATTTCCAGGTCACCACTAAGCAATGTACCAGGTCTACACATCATCTAAATATCTCTAGCAAAAGTGACTCCACCATAGCTCTGGGAAGCCTGTTCTACACTTTCAGTGAAGAAATTCTTCCTATAAGTAAACCTCTCCTGGTTCAGTTTGCAATAATTTCCTCTAATCCTATTGCTTGACACCAGAGATTAGAGGTTGCCTCCCCTCCTCACTCTCACCTGCTTTTAGGTAGTGTCAGAGAGTGACAAGGTCTCTCCTCAGCTTTATCTTCTCCAGGACAAACAATCCCAGATCCCTCAGCTGCTCCTCACAGAACTTGTGCTCCAGACCCTTCACAAACCTCATTGCTCTTCTCTGGAAATGCTCCAGCACTTCAATGTCTTTCTTGTAGTCAGAGACCCAGAAGTGAACACAATATTTAAGATATGGCTTCACCAGTGCTGAGTACAAGGGGGACAATCAGTTCCCTACTCCTGTTGGCCACACTATTTCTAATACGTCAGAATGCCATTGGCCTTGGCCACCTGGGCACACTGCTGGCTCATATTCAGTCAGTTGTCAACCAATATCCTCAGGTCTTTTTCTGACATGCAGTTTTCCAACCACACCTCCCTAAGTCTGTAGATCTCCATGGAGTTGTTATGACCCAAGTGCAGGACCTGGCACTTGGCCTTGTTGACCATCATACAATTCACCTTGTCCCATCAATCTAGCCTGTAAATAAAATACCCTTACCTCCACCAGATCAATACACTCACATGGCTTGTTGTCATACACTCAATACCCACATCCAGATTGTTAATAATGATATTAAAGAGAACAATAAAAAAATTAAAAATATTGAATTCTTGATTACTTTTAGTACATAGGAAAGCTACCTAATATGATGACTAAATTAAAGCAAATAAAATACTAACAAAACTTGAGAATTAGGAGTTATGAAGAATTTTATACTTCTATTTTCATAGAATCACAGACTGCTTTCGGTGGAAAGTATCTTTACAGATCACCTGGTCCAACCCTTCTTACAGTAGGGGGGAGCATGTTCAACTACATCAGGTTGCTCAGAGATGCATCCAACCTGACCTGGAATGAGGCATCTACCACCTCTCCAGTGATAGATAACCTGTTCCAGAGTTTCACCAGCTTCAGTATAAAATTCTTATATCTCTTTTAGTTTAAAACTACTATCCCTTGTCCTGTCTCAACAGGCTCTTCTAAAAAGATTGTCCCCATCATACATCTTCATTGATGATGAATTGGAATCCATCATGAGAAAATTTGCAGATGACACCAAGCTTGGAACCCTGTTGATTTGTTGGAGGGTAGGAGGGCCCTGCAGAGGGACTTGGACAGACTGGAGAGATGGGCAGACTCTAATAGGATGAGTTTTAACAAGTCTAAGTGTTGGGTTCTGCATTTTGGTTACAACAACCCCAGGCAGAACTATAGACTGGGAATGGAATTCTTAGAGAGCACTCAGGTAGAAAAAGACTTGGGGGTACTGATGGATAGTAAACTTAGCATGAGTCAGCAATGTGCCCAGGCAGCCAAGAGGGCTAATGGCATCCTGGCCTGTATCAGGAATGGTGTGGCCAGCAGGGAGAGGGAGGTTTTCCTCCCCTTGTATTTNGGAGGTTTAGACTTGACAGTAGGACAAGGTTTTTCACTGAAAGAGTGATCAGATTTTGGAACGGGCTGCCCATGGAGGTGGTTTGGTCCCCGTCTCTGGAGCTGTTCAAGGTTAGTCTGGATGAGGTGCTGAGTGGCATGATCTAGATGTCAGATGTTTAGGGTTACTTGGTTGGTTTTAGGTTGGACTGGATGATCTTTAAGGTCTTTTCCAGCCTCATCATTACTGTGATACTTATAGGCATCCTTTAAATATTGAAAGTTTACTATAAGCATTCCCCCCACCCCGGGCTCCCTTGGCTCTCTGGGCTGCAAGCACACATTGCTGTCTTATAGCAAGCTTTTCACCCACAATTATCCCCAAGTCCTTCTCTTCCTGGCTGCTCACAACCCCTTCTTTCCCCAGCCTGTATGTATACCTGGAGTTACAGCAACACAGGTGCAGGACCTTGCATTTAACCTTTTTGAGCCTCATGAGGTTCATACAGGCACAATTCTCAAGCTTGTACAGGTCCCTCTAGATAGCATTTTTTCCCTCAAGCATTTCAACCACACCATCCAGCTTGGTGTCATTGCAAACCTGCTGGGGGTGCAGTCAATACCACTGACTCTGTCACTGGTGAAAATATCACATAGCACTGGTCCCTATATGGCTCCAGGGGATAACACTTGTCACTGATCCTTGTCTAGAGATCAGGCCACAGACCAATACCCTCTGAATGTTCCAGCCAATTCCACACCCACTGAACAGTCCATGTCTGTCCAATTCGGAGAGAAGGATACTATGGGCAACTTTGTCAAAGACCTTACAGAATTCCAGACAGATCACATCCATCATTTATACAGACACATGAACAATACTGCATTAGCATCAGACTCAAGAATTTGCTGAAATTCATTATGATAAAGATATAAATTTAAGTGTTCTCAGACGTGACCCTAAATCCTATCAGCCAGTTCTGTAATGGTGTACTCTAAAAATAGGGTGTTTTCTGAAAATTCTGTGTTTCAAACAAATTCTTACTGAAAAGACTGGTCAGTTTAACTCTTCTCACAAAGCCATGATACAGACATTAGAGTAATTCTTAATTGCTTTTAAGATATTGATCACATGTATGCAGTTACACATGTGCATAACTGCAGGATAGAAGCAAATGAGCATTCAAAGATATAGCTGACTTATTTTAGAAAAGTACTGATGGTTGTAAATAGACTTTCAATGAAACACACACCCTGTGCCAAATGCTGGAAGCATTAGAGAAAATAGTTTTAGAAGTATATCTTTTATACAATAATTTTGAATTTATATCTAAAATATATACATATAACAACTTTTAGTTAAGGAGTGCTTTTGTACCTTC
Source organism: Upupa epops (assembly GCA_013397515.1). Taxonomy (NCBI): domain Eukaryota; kingdom Metazoa; phylum Chordata; class Aves; order Bucerotiformes; family Upupidae; genus Upupa; species Upupa epops. Next base: position 244,724 of record VZRI01007712.1, read on the forward strand.
TGATCATCTTAGAAATAAAATACACTACAGTAGTTGTTGCATTAAACAGCTAGCAGATACAAGCAAATGCTAATCCCCCTTTTGGATTTCTGTTATAACAATAGCATGCTATGTCTGTGGAAATCAAAGGAAAATCTTGTCTTCTATCTTTGATTTTTTATTCATATATTTATTGCTTTGGAAATGCAGTAGACACCAAACTGCACATTGCTACAGCTCTATGTGGTACACAAATAATTCTGCTTCATTTTATCTTTTCAATAGAAAAACAGTGATTTAGTAGCATGAAAGCAAGTGAACCCACATTTGTATAAACTGCAGTACAATGTGAGAAATTCCCCTTTGAATATGAATGATGGAAGTCTAAAGAAAAGCATACTAAAGAAATTGATTAAGTGGTCACTCCTTTGTAACAAATACAGTTTCATTTACAATGTGTCATATCAATCAAAATTCACTGCCTGCTTTTCAAGAAAATACTACTGAAAAAGCTTAAACATTCCCATTGCCTTGTTGTGACGTTATTGGCATATGATTGTGCATATCATTTCAATAAACACCATATTCCAGGAACGACTTGCAGTCAGTTGAAGCTAGCAGACCAGCACATTGTTACAATTATTTTCCAGCTTATACTTTTGGGCAATGAGTAATGCCTGAGATCAATAACCCGTGCACATCCATGGGGTAGACAGCTCCAGACGGCATGATGCTGCCTGAACAGAGAGGTGTGACCTGGGCAGCTGGGACAATGAGACCCAGAGGCCAGAATTCTATTGCTGTAGTTAAATGATTAATAAATGATCTTTGGCAAGGTATTTTACTGCTCACGCATTCTCTTCACCTTAGAGGGCACAAAATGTTTGGTGCCAAGGTAAACACAGGCCTTGGTCTTGACTCGGTCTCCTAGTTGGTAACACAATATTCCTAAATAAATGCGTACCATGGGACATGCACTTGCAGTTGATTACGCAGATCACAGTAGTTATCTATGGTTCCAATTCCCTCTACTTTTCTTAAGATTGGATCTCATTAATATTATAATGGATATATCTTACTATAATCAGGCATTCACTTATAGTCTTACATGCATTTTCCAAACCATGTGTGATGGCAGGCATTTTCTTTTTCTTCAGCAGTAGCACAAAGTCACAATAGTGGTATTTATTGTTCTTACATAATTTCTGCAGCAGGGTAAAAAGCTTCCATTTAATTTTTTTTCCTGGGTTCGGCTAGGATACAGTTAATTTTTTGCAAGAAGCTGGGAGAGGCCACAGCCTTGCTAGCCAAAGCACTACAAGGGGATATTCTGTACCATGCTAAAAGTCATGCTCAGTATATCCAGGTGAGAGCTAGCAGATAGGATAGGCAGCAGTTTCAGGTGGTAAATACTTCCACTGTACCCATTTTCTGTATATTATTTCATTACTATTATTGTTATTAACATTTTACTTCATGTTGTTCTATTAAACTCTCTTTATGCCAACCCACAGGGTTTTGCCTTTTTCCTCACAATTTTCCTCCTCATCCCACCAATGAGGGGGCAGGGGAGAGAAGTGAATGACCACACAGTGCTTTGTAGCCAGATAAGCCTAGATGACAACAAAGTAAAGCACATTATAAAGAGTTACAATGAAAATCTAAGCAGTGACAACACGTGACTGCATTAGTGCTACTTTCCAAACATGCAGTCTTGGGCAGCAATACAATTTTAAAAAACCAAAATCCCAAACTGAAAAACCACCCCACAAAATATCATACGGGAGGTCCACGGAACGTGCAGGGGTCTGTATGGGCATCTCTTAGTTACCAGAGGAAAAAAAAAAAAATCATTCTCCTTCTCTAAGAGTCAAATTCAGAGAAACTGAAGTCCTAAATTTGTTCTGGTTATTAAAACATATTATATTATCACTTTGCCTCAAATTTCATGTGTACAAATAATGGAAACACTTTTCCATTTTCTACCCACCATGGTTGAAAAAAGTTTAATATTTATACCTGTATTGACCATTTCCAACTGGTTGCTAAGCAACACTTCTCCCACCCCAATATCACATAAAGGAAAAGACAGAGGGTAGCAGAAAATGAGAAATGTTGGGGAAAACAGATTCATCCAGTGCCAGTGAAATTCAGTGGGTCATAGGTGCAATTTGTTAGAAAAGCAAGAGAGCATATAATTCCTGCAGGACACACTAAGACATCATGCTTGACATGTGCTCTGTTTCTAGTACAAAACACAGAACAAACCATCTGATATTCATCCTTTCTGAATCTGAACAGTGGCACCACTCAAGCATCGTTCTAGATTTGCTTGAGAAACTACAAGCTAATTTTTCTAACTCTAAACTTGTAAAATTGCAACTTTTCTCTTTGGTTTCTTTTTTTACCTAAACACTGCTTTGCCTTACAGCCTGCAAAGTAGCTTAGTAGTGTGCGTACAAGCCATTATCTGCTCTCCACAGTATTTAATTTCTCCTGGTCCATTACAATCTTAAGGTATTAAGTGTAATACTTCTGCACAACTAAAGAACAATATAGAAGGGATACTATGATTAAATTAATCTAAGGAATACGGCAGTGGATCAGGCTTGAAGACTCACTGGTTGATTTGTTATCCTCCTTGTATTTTATTTCAGCCCAAAGTGAACCACACATCATCAGTGCACTTATGAAGCAAAAAAAGTAACACCAATAAAAAAGCAAACACTCAGATACCCAAAGAAAGAGCCTTGGGTAATCTGGATAAATATCAGAAGGATTCGGATTTTTACACCTCGTAAATCTCATCCCTTTCAATGAATGTTGCACCATGCTCAATCAACTTTTTTAAAAAGTTACCCAAAATGCATTCACAGACCCACAGATACAAGTTTTCCACAAGTAGTAACTGTCATCAGGTAATTCAAACTCAAGTCATTCTTTCAGCCTGTCTTTTTGCCCCATGTACACTGACAGCATTCCATCAAAGTAATCGAATATAACTACTTCCAAGTGTATGTCATGTAAGATGCTGAAGGTGTTAGTCATTTCTTTTTTATTCATGATTGGCTTCATTTCCTTATGTCCTTATACAAACATGCTGACAAGCCATCTTTGCATACATCTTCTGCACCATAGCTTTGGGACAAATTTATCAACATTGGCCAAGTCTGAAGTCACATCACATTACTAGAAACACCACAATTATGAGAGGCAGAGGGAAGGAGCATGCAGTACTACTGAATCCTCACTAACAGGAAAAAACAATAATGCGGTCACCACACGTCACACTGGTCGTAGTTGAACAAGCAGGCAGCTCCAGACTCAAGAGTATACGACATGACCTTCCCAAGAGACAGCTCCAAAAATTACCAAAATGTCCTGGAAGAAAGCTGGAAGCACTATAAGAGATCTGGAGATGAAAGATGAGTTCTACAGCACTGTTAACTGTGTGGCCTAAATCTACAGGAAACCAGACTTTGCTACCTCCATTGCTCATAAAACAGCCTGCTACCCCACCTACAAAACATCCATGCTATGGACTGGTTTATTGTGTTAAAGAAAAAAACTTCTTGGGCCTTTTTGAGTAGAACAGTAGATGTAAACCTCATTGTATTCTAAGGACTCCAAGATGAAAGAATTTCACTAATCTGAAGGAATAAATGCTTAATTATTATCATAATAACCATCAAATAAATCTCTGAAAACAATGCATTTTGGAAATCTATATTAAAAAAAAAGAAAAACTGAAATCATTAGAATGCAGAAACAAATCTCTTTTCCCATCAGATTACTGGGTTTGTATCTTATTGTTTTCTTCATATTACTTTTAATTTTCACTGATTCTTTTGAATAACGTCAGCTAAAGATCACTCAGTGGTTCCTAGAGAGTTAACTAATATTTGCCAGAGTTGGCAAACGTTCAGTCAAAAACCTGGCCAACTGCCTGTTGTTTACTGAAGCTAGGGAAGAAGCATCTGCAACATTACAAAAAGCATATTGTAAAAGGCAACACATGCAAATTAAACCTCTTGAGCTATGAGTAAATTGCTAGGAAAATTTATAACTCATTTAATAAAACTTGAAATAAATACATCACCTTGGCTCTCAGGGAAAACAAAACATTTTCTGTGATTCCATGCCCAAAAAATGATCATCAAAACAGATTTTTACAATTTGAACATAAAATCCAATAGTGATATAAACCAAATTTTTTTCCCCTCAAACCTTCTGTTCCTATCTTTCACCAACTTTGTGAGAATTCTTTCATGCCAAAGGACTTTCAGTGATTCATGTGTCTTAAGTTCACCTTTTGTGTTCAATTTCTTAATGCTCTTTTTTTCAACTTTATACATGTCATTAGTTTTTCTTGAATTTTACTATTATGAAAGGAAACTGCAAGGTGGTATTTTACAAGAAATAGGAGAGTTGCTTATGAAAACAACTAGGGCCTTTGAAGAGGAAATGTTTTTGCATTTCTGCAAACAGACTCAAGCAAACAAGCTAACAAACTGGTAACAGTAACATTTTCCTGGAGCCACACATCTTTTAGCCTGGAATACACAAAGTTCAGTCCCTGATGTTGCAGCCCAGCCCAACCCAGATGGGATGCACATGTGCCATTTCAAGTAGAATACACTTTTATGTTGTCTTGCAGATAAACCCACTACCTAACATCACAACACAAGTTTCGGAGACTCCTCAATTTTCAGCCAGAATAGAAAATTAAATGAGAGAAAGCTCTCAGAAAGATTCTGACACACAGAAAGAGACAAAATAACTGCAGCAACCTATCTGCATTACAGCAGAGGCAGGGAATCTACATAACCCAGGTTGAAGCTCTGCATGATGTTTATTTCAAACAAATGGCAAAGACAGTTAAATCTGGATAATACTAGAATATGCTTTAAATTTGTGGCCAGAGACACTTTTAAGACCTATTCCAAATAGAAAAGATGAATCTCTACTCCTCCACCTAGCATCGTTCTTCAAAAAATTTACTGTAATCTGCCAGCTTCTCTCCAGTATCTTTGCTTCTCACTCCTAAAGGAGTAGGTAAATATCTGAGCCTTCAGAAAAGCCCAGACTGTAACCATTACCAGCTATCATCTAGAAGGTGCCTCCCTTCACAGCACCAGTCTCCACAGGACCCACATTTAATAATTACTGCACGCTGGTGGGTAACATGACAGCTCTCCTGATACATGACCCAGATATAAAAGGGTTTGCCAGTATAGCTGCCAGAATATCACCCCTAGAATCAACTTCCTTCTGGACACGCAGCTTGAATCAGTAAGAGATCTTTTGTATGTACAACTTTTATCAGTTCCCTGCTCAGAATAAATTATATGCCAAACAAGACTTCATTTTCTATAGCGTGACTGTATTTGTGTAAAACAATTTACCTACGTAGTTAGGCCACTTGCAAGCATTTAAAAAAACAACAATTGATGACTCACCCAGCCAATCACCATATACAGCAAAAAAATAGCTCCTTTCCATCATACAGCTGTAGAAAAGTGTAGAAGATGGATACTGTATGTAGATGCTTGTAAGCAAACAAGAATATAGCCATCAGTCCAGACAATGTAACACTAATGGAGTGCAAGTAATGTTTATTCAGTCTCAAGTGCTGCTGTTTAACAGGAACACACACCAGCTGCTGAAATATTCAAATTTTCAAAGTTCAGTAGGCAATTCATACAAATACAAAACTCCAATGGCCACTGTACAGTACTCACAAAGCTTGGTTTCATGTTTCTTAAAATTGTTTTGTAATACAGGACTAACTGGAAAAAAATTGCTTTCTTTTGCTTTTTTTCTATCCCATTATGTATAGAAATTTTGCTGACATGACAGACCTAGCCATTTCTCCTTCCCCAAATAATTATTCACTTACAATATAATCAAAATGGTCTATTTTCCAAGAACACAAAGCTTTTTCAAGGAAAATATGATTCTGATTCTTTTTGTTATTTGTCTCAGCTCCTTATTTGCCATTTAATCCCCTGATTTTTATGGGAAATTAGTCATTTAAAGGAAATGTGAAAAACAGTAACATATAGGAAAATATCATAAACACAGAACTTAGGCTAAATGTGCAAACTAGTTGCATTACTGAGCTTTATTATTACCCATATATAGTTTTATCTATAGATGTTCCTACATTGTTCTATATAATGCCAAAATTACATGCAAGAGCACATCTGTAAATGGGTGCTTTTCTAACTTCTTATTGCACTTACCAAAAAAAAATAAAAATGATCATTTTAGACATAATGTTCAATGCCCTTTTAATAATTCTTATATATTTTCCCATCAATCATGATCATCAAGATACTGTGACTGCTGTCTGCTGACTGACAACAGAAAGAGAAATTTAGAGGTGTCTGTGAAATGACAAAGCTGTCATGGCTGCCTCAAAAATTACTCTTGTGAAAGAGGGAGAGATAAAACTTCTAAAGCAAAAAAACGTAGACAGCACTGATGTCTCCATCAGCATGTGAGGCAGGGATTACTAAAAGCTTAAGGAGAAAGAAAGAGTTGTCCAAAACTTTGCTTTCTACTTGTAACGCAACCTCATAATGTTTTCATTAAGTGTGTTTTGGATACTTTTTCCTCTTGAAACTACTATAATAACTGAGGGTGCACTGATAAACCTGTGACTTGATACTGAAAATAATTATAGCTTGCATCGGCATCATGAATGCTGACCACCCCCTTCCTAATGAGGGAATTGTGTACATTAACTAGCACACAAATCTTTCAGTAAACATTGGAACTGAAACACAGAAAACCAAAGCTTAGTTCAATCCTACATTCTGCATTTCAAATATATATTATGAAATTATAAAAACTCCAAACCCTCACAATTCTTCCGTTATTTAAAAAAATAATCCTACAATAGTGAAATAAATAAATGAATAAACAAACAAGTAAATAAATAAACCAGCAATAAATTAACCTTTAACTGCCACGTAATCTTGCCCTACAATACCAAAGACATGATCAAATTCTGAGTAAGACTATGGCTGAACTATTACTATTTTACCTACAGAAATAATAGCTAATAGGCAATATCTTGCAAAACTTGCCTTTCTGGGCAATAATAATCTCTTAAAACAATACCAAAAATCTTTTAACCAATCTATAACAAGCATATACTCTTAGCCAAGTTAATTCAAGAATATTTGCAAAATGTCCTCGTTAACATTGCTCTTGGTCTACTAACAAGGCTGATTAGATTTGCTCTGACATATTAGCTAAACTCCAGTTTCTTGGGCCATTGTTGAAATGCAGCTGCCACCTGATCTAGTTAAAGATGTCTCTCCTCACTGCGGGGGGGGTTGGACTAGATGACCTTGAAAGGTCGTTTCCACCCCAAAACATTCTAAGATTCTTCTCACTTTAAGTAGAAAGCAATTATCAAACTTTTAATTTGGCTAAGAATCAGAGTTGACATAACAGCTTTTTCACATAATTAGCGTAAAATTTGACACTACTTTTTCACAAAGCACTACAGGGAAGTTACATCTAGACAGACCTACAGTGTAATACAGTATTGACATGATGGCAGTACACCCCATGCTACACTGTTGTTCTAATAGCAAAAAGAAAACCAGCTTCTTTTACATTAGTACTACTTCCTGAAGTGCCCACTTTTTCCATAGTTCCAATGTTCAAATATGATTATGAATATCACAAAAATGTCTTAAGGTTTTCATCTACTTGCAAAGAAATGACTACTATACATGGTCTATTTTAACTACTATATGTTGTCTATTTTTACTCCAAACACAGGAGACTGGATTGTAATTGTAGCCTATTTATTAAGGCCATTCACCTGTTAGCACTTTATTTTCCTCATTTTTTTTTTACACAGGCACAAATGTCCTTGCCAAGCGTGCTGAGATCAGCTGACCACACAAATGTGCTCTACAACAGGCATGTATTCCAGTTTGCTGGGGCTGGCAAGTGCATTTACGTCCAATTTGTTTATTCTGACATTTTAATGCCACACAAAGAATATGGACTTTAAACACTGCCCACTTGTCAAACACATCCTGCAAATAATCTCTACAATTATGGGAAAAGCAGTGACAACAAGCTGTGAAAACGTGTTTGATATTAAGTTATAGAAGTTGAATATAGTAATTAAAAGGTGAGTTCCAGTATAAGTAGTTTCCATAGGGTCTGGCATAGACATAAATTCCAGAGTAGGAAATCACTTCACAACACTTGAAACATTCATTGTGTTTGAACCACAAACTACTAGTTTGCTGAATTATGTAGCTTGGATTAGAAATATAGAGCACAGAATTCCATTTCCAGAGAGGAAAGGAAATGTCTTTGAGACCAGTGAAAGAGTGATAAATTCTTCACTCCAAGCTTCTATTTTAGTATCAGATTTGGAGAAACTTCAATATAAACAGCCCTACAAGCATTAAAGAAACCCTTTACACCTCTAGATGGATACAACATAATTATCTAACCAGTGCTGTTCGAATCACCCCTACACAGACGCTGGTGAAGATCAGAGGAAACCTGTAGATAGGATAAAATTCCTCTCAACAGAAAATGAAACTACAGCCTGTTCCACTTCCACCCTTATACACAGGAAGTTAAAATAAGGCAAAAACAGAGGGAGGGAAAGTAAGTGTTTTTGTGGCCTTTGATAACTGGGAGTACGATTTCCTAGTATCCATGTATCACCACTAAGTTTTTACAACTAGGACATCTTTTCTAGATTCTTTAAGATTACTAAGATAGGGCAGCAGAACAACATCAGAGTACAGTTAAAAAGAGAACATCTCCCAACATTAAGGTAGCTGTTTTCTATTCCCTGATATGGATAATCAACATATTAAAAAAAATTCAAATTTTCTTATGGGAAGAAATAACTTTCAAATTTGAATCAAGATTTTCTATCAGACAGCTTTGGTGGCTGGCTTTTTGAAAGAAAGACAAAGAGGAACGTCTCAGGTTTTATTCCAGGTGGGAAGATATGGAGGACTAAATTAAAAATTTTGAAATCTGAGTGATTTTCAGTCTTCACTGTCCAAGATGCTTCTGGTTCATGATGACCAAAGTTTATTTTGTACATGAAATAATACCTGCAAATCTGCAACTACCTTGACAGAACTGCAGAATAACATCATTTTATAATAGTAAGTCTAGCATGCATAACATGGAATTCGCTTTGGGATCCTGACCTGCTCCTTTTTGTAAAAAGCTTTTCCCTCAGGGCAGGATAGATAAGAGCTTATCTCAGTGTATCCCATTCACTGTTTAACATATTACAAGCATATTTGTTATGAAGTTATTATCACAGGAGCGTGTGCTTAAGTTGTTAAGACAGATCCCAAGTACACTATTCTGTTAACACTTCTATTGTGTTTGGGGACAGAACCAAATCCATTTACTGTTGTATATCAACAATTGAGCCATTATAAGTGACATTATTATGAACTTCCACAGGGGTGATTCATTTGGATGAAGAATTGTCCTCTCAAAAAAGACTAATATAATATAATTAGGTAACAACTGGACTGATGCGATATGAGTCAGAATATCAGGTTAGATACAACTACTATTTGACTACTATTTTATATGGGTCACGTTCAAAACCAGACTTGATTCACACCTTCATTCTCCAAGACAGCAAAATAATCACTATAGTGTTTATTGCAAGGTACTGTCAGACAAGATACTAGGAGTGGAGGTCTGATTTATCTAGACTTTAATGAGATTGATCTCACTTAAACCAAAACATCTATATTCCCTGTTTTCAGTCTGTGCTAACTGCAAAGGTGTTAATAGCTGTTCTCCAAGAAACAGACTAACATGGCCTACTCAACCCATAGCCCCCTGAAACACCTTTAATAAACTGGGCTCAGGAGCACCAGTTGTTGAAAAAAGCCCATGTGCCTCCTTGCCACCCTTTTTAGAAATATAAAACAAGGTTTTATCTATCATACAGTATATCTAAGGCATCTTCTAACTCAGAACAAAACTTCAATTTACTTTCTTAAGACAGCATTATTCAGAAGAATAGGTAACACAGGGTTTTACTACTTCTTTTGCTCTATTTTGTTCTCATCTCGGGGAAGCCCTTATGGCAGATTCTTTATTATATACACTGTGTATGCTAATACATAATTTAAAAGAAAGTCCATTTTCTTTTGCATTTTCAGTGTCTTTTGTTCTTCGACATATTGGCAAAGTTGGTGCAAAGGAACGAGCTGAAAATCAGGCTGCTTTCTCTTAATGGTTATTATGAATATTTAATAAATGAACCAGAACTCATATTCTATGCAATTTTAGCCATCACATCTATATTGATTAGTGCATTTCACATTTTTGGACAACTAATTTTCAAGGTTCAGAGGTTAACTTGTCTTGTTTTGGTACTGAACATAAAGCAACATATTACTGCTTTGGCAAAGTGGAGTTTCCATCTATTGGAAGTAAATGAAATCTATCAGGAATCAAATGTAATTCAGAAATGGGGTCAGAATATCAAAATGTCCATATCATGCTGTGCAGTACAGCTTGCATATGTACTCTCATAAATTATAATAGATCAGGGTAAGCATTGTAGTCTGAGAGTTTTCTGAGCACAGTAATTGTTGCATTGGCAACTGAAATGTACCTGAAAAAGTATTAGCAATCACAGATTTGCTTTTTCATTTCATACATCAACCACTTCTTTAATTTTAATCACACATAACATATAAAAATACATGTATATATAATGAATGATCCTGCTGTGGCAGTAACAACCAAAACACACTTCATGGTTCCCATTGGTTGTGCTCGTATCTTTTAGAGAAGGAAAAAAGCCCAACTCCTTTGCAAGCATATGCAGCACTACTGATAGCAATGACTATTACTTAATACAGTGATCCATTCAGCTGCTGCTGATTTTAACTACTATTGTCTTCAGTTTTCAGAGACACTCACAAGTTGTCACTCCTATGTTCTACAAAACACTTCCACATAGCTGGAACTTTTAAATACCAGTTCTTACAATCATCCCAATGAGCTCTGAAAAGGTCAAAACAAACACATGAAACACTGACAACCATTGAAACATTGCTTATACCATATCTTGAATCTCTGCTTGCAGAGTTTCCATATTCACCCCTCAGCTTCAGCAATTGCTGTATGAAGGCAATAGAATTAATAAACAGGTGTAAAATATACAAGAAAAATTGTAGCAGTGGAAAGATAAAAAAAGTAGCAGTAACTTTTATTTAAAAAACACAGCACTTAAAAGTCCATTATTTGATGCTAACTTCTGTGATTACTTCCAATAACCTGTTTCGAAGTTAGCTGACAACCCAGGCATATAGATCTCTTCATAATTTATTATATGAAGTTGCCCTCTCATCAAACTATTGCATGCTCTTCTATTGGCTTTACTCCTCTTTGTCAGATAACTGCTCTATGTCAATAAACAACTGATCCTTGATGGTTTGTTCCAAGCACAACAATGAGCTGGTGATTGTCCAGAGGGAAAACTATGATACAGTTGCCATTACAGAGATGTAATGACATGACCCACACAACTGGAGAACTGCAATCAATAGCTACTGTCTTTACAGGAGAAATAGGCAAGGAAGAAGAGGCAGTGAAGTGGTCCTCTATGTGAGAGAGAGTGTTTACAACTTGATGATGATAGGGTTGAATGTTAATAAGTAAGAATCAAAGGAAAAGCCAACAAGGTAAGTTTTGTGGTAAATGTTTGTTACAGGCTGCCCAACTAGCAAGTAGAGGCAGATGAAATACTCTATAAGCAGCTGGGAGAAGCTTAATGATCACTACACCTTGTCCTCATGGGGCACTTCAGCTTCCCAGATGTGTGTTGGGAATATATCTCTGATACTGTGGAGAGGGAACAGTTCCTGGACAGTGTGGAGGAAAACTTCTTGACACAACTGGAAATGAGGTCAATAAGGGTAAGTTCCTTCCTGGACCTGATGCTTGTGAACAGACATAGATTTGTGGAGAAGTAATGGTTGGAAACCAACCTGGCCCCATTGAAAGTAAGGAGGGGTTAATCAGGATTGTCACCTTGGACTTCTAGGAGACCGACTTTGGCCTGTCGATAAGACTGGTAGACAGAGTCCCTTAGGAGGCAGCCCTGAAGAACAGATGTGTCTAGGAAGGCTGGAAATGCTTCAAGAAGGAAGTCCTAAGAGTGCAGGACCAGGCTGTTCCCTTGTCCCAAAAGACTAGGCATCCAGGTAGAAGACCAGCTTGGCTAAACAGGGAGACTTGGCAGTAACTGAGGAAGAA
>VZRI01007712.1:262002-314634 GCA_013397515.1 Upupa epops
TGGTAGTCTACACACACTCCTACCACTTCACCTCTGCTGGAGGATGGTATTCTAGATCTTCACAGCTAACTGTTACTACTATATTTTCCTACTGTGGTAAACCAACAGAAGGACATCTCAAAAAGTGGAAAGGAACACATTATAGAAGAGAAATTTTAGTATATCAATTGTAAGTGATTAGAAAAACTACCGATTGTTGATGAACCAAGAAACATCAAATTTAAGGGAAACCATTTACAGAGACTGCAAAGAAAACACTGTATGTAAGCAGTTCAGAACAGAATGCATTTGAACTCATGTTTCTCATGCATTGCAACACAGCCTACAGTCATGAAAGTATGATTAGAACTCTGTTTACAACTACCACTAAGTATTTTTATGTGGTAACAGTGCACACTCATGCAGAAGAGTGCACAATTTTAAGGCACACATTTTCTATAATGTACCTTACAAATGAGTTTTTAATAATTATTTTTCTATTAATTAGCACAGTTAAACATTAAGCCAAAATTAAATTAAAAATGTAAGCCCATACCTTGAATAAACACTGACTCTCAAAATGTTTTTTGCAATGTATTGAATGAAATCATGGATCCATCATTGTGCATGCAGACAGGTCTAGATGGGGAATCATTACAACATGTGTTGTCAAAATCATATTAGCATTATATGACACATAACTGTGTGATTTTTAATGTGACAAAGTAATATTTTCAGTCAGAAATTTCATAAAATTCCAAATGTAACAAACAAGTTTACGTGAGGTACATATGCAAAAAAAAAAAAACTAGAGCCTTCTTGAATCCATTTATAGTATAACCCTACTCCAGGACCCAGAGCTATGTGATCTGTAAGTAACAGAATGTAAAGAAACCTCAGAGTCAGAGATCACAGATAGCACAAAATACATAAATAAATAATTTCAATGGAAAGTCAGGGAAAATTTCTTTAAATGTTTATAATGCTTGCAATGCAAGACCTCAACCTCCTTACACTCATGAGATTCATTCAAGCTCTTTGCTAGTGTTTCTGTTGACATACCTTTTCCAGTTTAATCAATAGAAAAATAAACCCATTAGTTTCAAGTTTTTGCTAACACTAAAAAACCTCACACCACATTTTTCATAGATTCATGGATTGATAGGATGGTTCAGGTTGGAAGGTACCTTAAAGATCATCTAGTTCCAATATTTCTGCCATAAGCAGGGACACCCCCCAACTAGGCCAGGTTGCTCAAGGCCACATCCAGTCTGTCCTTGANAGGCCCCATCCAGTCTGTCCTTGAACACTTCCAGGGAGGGGGCATCCACAACCTCCCTGGGCAACCTGTTCCTGTGTATTACCACCCTCATTGTGAAGATCCTCCTTCTGAATTCTAGTCTAAACCCACCCTCTTCCAGCTTGAAACCATTATCCCTGGTCTTTTTTTGTTTTGTTTTTGTTAAAAAACTATCGCTTCTTTTGAGGAAACTGAGTCCTGGTTTGAAATTACTGCATCGACATTGTTGCAGCCAGCTCTCTTCTATCTGCTTACAGTACTCGAAGGATGATTTTTAAATTTTGGTTGCTGAGCACACTTCTTGAAAGTATAATGAACTATATCTTTCCAGAATTAAGTTCCTCCAATAAGCAAAAGAAACTTTTGCCTTTTGCTTGTTTATGTGTTGTGATAATACTTTTCAAAAGGCAAAGGTATGTTCTATCTAAGCAAGAACTCCTGCTGCCCTCCAGCTCAATGTTTACATTAAGGAACACAATTCATTGGTCAACTTTGCCCTGGATGAGACAGAAAAAAAGAAACTGGAAAAAACACAAATCAAGGGGAAAACGTCTTAATCTACCAAGAACAAGAACAACCAGACTTGCAAGAGTTTTATGCAGGAGAGTTTCAAAATGCATCCCTTACTCTAAAATGACATTGCATAGGAAGTAATGGAACCTTCTCTCTCTTGTTCACTTTAAAGAGCTCCTACAACATTTTCCCCTGCTCTGTGTGCTAACATATAAACCTCCCAAGTTCCAAAGGTTGGTCACACTTTCTCCTTTCTCGTTGCCCCTTCCCCCTGACTGTAATGGACAGTTCCCTCCTGGATATCCCAAAAGACAAAGATGTGTCTGGTAAGTTGGTGAGGTTAAACACAAGCACAGCTATTTATTACATGTACTGAAACCAGATGGAAGTAATTCATCCATCAAGGATCTCATCATCCTCATCACATTAGGTTCTTACAAAAAGCCTCATGTCCCTTCTTCAATCCACACAGTTCAGCTTCGTCTCTTCAGTGCACTTTTAGAAAATGAACCCTCTCTAACCCCATGACCACTTTCTCCTTAAGTCATTGCTACCTATCACTCCATGGTTATTTTTAAACTTTACTTTTATCAATACTCATTCTGTAGCTCTGGGAGATATTAAAAGTGTACCAGGGCAAGGAAGGGCGTTTCTGACACTTGCTCCCTCATTCATCAGCCCCTCATAGGCCCATTGGTGACAATGAAAAGATTTCACAATACCGTGCAGCAGAAACTCATTCTCCCACTCATCCATCATGCTCAACCTAGCAGCAGTTCTACTGACCTAATCTGTAATGCCTCGATGCTCACTGGAGATTTTTAAAGGCACCCTTCATTGTTGTTAGTTACAAAGAATAAGCCTGTACCATTAGATAAGGAGACTAAATGGTGCAAGAATTAATGCAATACTGTTTTGTCACCAAGACCCAGGTTCAACAACTGCAGAGAGAATAGCTGGTGTGGAGCAGGTCTTTTTAACTGAAGTTTTAAACTCACTTCTAGGTATCACTAGTTCATTGCTTTTTGACATTTGCAGGCTAATAGGAACCAGATATTCCACAGAAAACCAACAACTACATTAGAGTCTGTTCAGAAAATTACAGTCACAATAAGGAAGCCATAGCTGAATGCTTTGATGAAACATACCATTTTTTCTCCAAAGGGAATAACCAACACCCATGTGAGCAGCTGATACAGAAATATGAAAAATGTAGCAGATTTTGTAAGAAGGGGTGCAAGAGAGACAGCTAGAGGTATGATCTTATCACACTGATGTAGCCATAAAAGAATGATAACGCAAAAAGCAACTGAAGAATATAAGCAAAGAGAAATCAGTGTTGAGGCAAACAGTGATTTCTTAAGAGTTCAAAATTTATTGTGTCATTTTGCTTAACTGAGTTAACTGTTCTTTTTGGATGGAAAAATGGATTAGTCATTCACAATGAAGTAAACTTAACAGCACAAAGTTTTTTGCTTATTAGAATGTCAGTTGTCTAAGATAGGTTTACAAATACCTATAAGAAACTTTTAATTTATAATTTATCCACAGATAAAAAACATGTAGACAAATACTAATTTGTTACCCTGTCAGCTTCTTTCAGCTCTTTGCCGGCTACGAAGACTGCCTGGTTGCTTTGAAGACAAAAAGCCCTTTACAGGCATCAGCCTAAGCTTTGCATTACAATCTGAGACCAAGGCCAAAGCCATTCTAAGAGGCCAGACTCCAACTGTAAGACCTACATAAATATCAACATAGTATACAAAATTGTCCACAAATAAAAGTTTTAGCTGTGTTTTATGCACAGGAAACTAGGGCACAATAAAGTAAAAGTCTTGCTGAAGATAACCCTGACACAGTGATAGGAACTGGCCCCCAGATAAATTTTAGGCCAGTTTTATTCTGCAAGAGCCAATCTTTCTATCTACATCTTTACATACAAGAGAAAATGTCAGACCCAGTTAAAAGGATCAGCTAGTCATAAGAATCAAATGGGAAGTACTAAATAAAAATCACCGTATTTTATGTTTGTAAAAGGCTTACAGTGAACTTTATACAGTATATAGAGAACAAAGTCATTGCTTTTCTTTGATTGTTCTCTAAATGCTACTGAAAACACAGAAGAGCAGAATATTTATTAGAATACATACACGCACACACACACACACACACACATATATTACGTAATTCTGAGCAAAGTAAACTTCTTTGGTTACTAGAAGAATAAAGGTATCACACTAAGACACACACTTTACTAGACTGAAAGGCTATACTGCTTAGGTTAGCATACAATATTTATCTGCCCTACTCAAAAAATTGGTGAATGCTCAATAATGAGTGGAAATTTAGCTGAAGACTGAAAAGTCATAGCAAAAAGCAATTCAACAAAGAGGTAAAATGAGAATAAACTACAAAAGGCAAATGGGTATAGTTTAACCCCCAGCATTTTTAGAATTCTGACACTATTGAACTTTTTCTCCACACCTGAAACAGAATCAGACTATACAAATCACTGAATTCTGGCAACATGCTCACTCACTCATCAGAAAATATTTCACATTTTACATGTCCAAAATGTTTGATATGGCACATTGAATCCAGGCAGAAACAGAAATCCTCCAAAGAATAATACTATTAGTGTAATTATGTACTAAATACATGCTTTGCACTATACAATTAGCTTTTGGAAGCATACTGGAAATTCCAAAACTAGAGAAAACCACCAAATTCTTCTCCAAGACATCGGATAGCATTCACTATAGCCACGTTGTGCATATTTCCTTTTAGCCAATGAACTCTATTCTGATCTGTAGTCACCTTGGGTTACTTTCTAATACCAAGCCAGCAAAACTTTTCTGGATGTATGTACATTTTGGTACTTATCTGAGCTCTCTTATCCTGTTACATGCATGTTTTATGCCACTTTTCTTTGAAGCACTGCAATTTCAGTATCTACTAAGCCTAAACATTTACAGAAATAAGGACTACGATGTATTTTTTTGGCAGCAGTAAAGAAATTACACCTTTAGAGAGACAGGGAGTTCCTTTCATAAATAACAGATTTATGGTGTGTTCTATTGAAAGTGCTTCCCAGGAGAATGTTAGTCAGCATATTCTGCCATGTAATATCTTCAGCTGTATTAGCTTTTCCATAAGTAATTTGGTATGCCTACTCACTTGGAGAGAAAAAAAATAAAAAGGAAAAAAGGAGATAAAAAAGAAAATGCTAGCTTTTATAACAACACCTATCCAACGTTAAGAAAGCAGTGACTTAGAAAGCTTTGAGGTACCCAAGGTCCCCACAGAATATGACCCTGAAAAAACTATTACTTGTAGATGGTTTGTGTTAATCACTGATCCCTGGAAATCTCATCTGAAATGTGTCTAATCAGTAATAGCCAAACTGTCATACTTTGAGATTACTACATTTCCCAGAATAGCTAAGACTGTTCCGAGCATCAAGATTCATTGTCCCTGTCCTGAACAATTAAGGTCAGGTTTCTCCAACATTCAGGTTAGACCTGCTTCTCTTTCACTGGTCTGGACTCTGGCACTAAGTTTCTTTGCATCCTGCAAGCAGAAAGAGTGATGCTGAAGACACCCAACCCCATTCTTAATACTTGAAGCTCAGTAGGAGACCAGTTCAGGGACAATTTTTCTGTCCTGATTTAAAGAGCTTAAAATTTTATTAGAAGAAAATAATATTACGCATCAAATGAATGGAGAGATGAAAGAAATCCGCTACAACAAAGACATATACACCAATCTATGCTTTGGCCTTCGCAAGTAATAATTAAAATGTAAAATCTCCAATATAATCAATACATGGTTAATTTAATATGATTATAAAACATGCAAGCTTTTTTTTAAATGATTTTTGATAAATTAAGGTATATATGCCTTGTATACCCATATATACACCTGTATATATCAATATATATATTTATATACCTATATATAGTAGTACCTGAAAGGGGCCTACAAGAAAGCTGGAGAGGGACTTTCCACAAGGAATAATACTGATAGGACAAAGGGAATGGGTTGAAGCTAAAATGGGGTAGATTAGATTTTAGGAAGAAATACCTCACTATGTGGGGTGGCAAGGCAGTGGAACAGGTTGTGCAGACAAGGTGTGGATGTCCTCTTACTGCGACTGTTCAAGGCCAGCATGGATGGGACTTCGGCCAAACCAGACTAGTGAGAAGTGACCCTGCCCATGGCAGAGGAGCTGGAACTAGATGATCTCTGAGGTCCCTTCCAACCTAAGCCACTGTATGATTCTATGATTCTGTGTGTCTAGTATATTGACACTCCATAATACTGTAGATATTCTTACTACATATACTGGAGGCAGGAGGAGCATGGATTGTAACAGTAAGGATGGTATGGCTTTCTACACTGGGGAAAGGCAGAAGGAGGCTTTTTATAACCTCAAAATCACTTAGCATCTTTAGTATCTTTCACTGTCCAGATTTTAATCTTAAAATGTTGCTTCTCGCATTTCTTAAACATAATCTGCAGATTTCTTAACACCTTTTTCTGTAAAGTCAAGACTCTTAAATTCCATGGACAGATGCTGTGGTATAAGACAAAGCTATAAGTTGTTTCAGTCACTAAAAAGTTTACATTTTCTTTTTGAGAGCATTTACAACAAAATCCATTATTCTGTGAACCTACGAAACTAAAAGCTAAGAAAACCCCTTTACCAGTGTAGTAATGCAGGGCATATCACAGTTCCCCTAGCTGGCTTGGCAAAACCAATGGACAACAAGAACATTCAACACATTCCAGAGTACCATCAGCCTCAAGAAAAGGAAAGGTTCAGGAAGAATTGCATAAACACCCTGGGTCAGTGGGAACCTGTCCCTCTGAATAATTTGATTGGATTTGTGAGGCCAACCAGAACTGCACAACTAACTGCCCGAGACAGATTTTCTAAATCATGTAAAGTTGAAATTACCATTACATTAACAAGAAAAAACAAGACATTGCAGAGAAATTGGTACCATGTCATTTGAACACTAGTGCACCTCAATCCATCCCATTATCCAATATTAAGTGTGAGGAGATTTCTGCAGTTTCACAATGATAAACTACAACATTTATCCTAAGACAGAGATAATGGTCAATAAAACAGTAACAGAATTATCTTTTACAGTACAGCCTTCATGTAAAACCTGACAATGAAGTACCCAAACATTAAAACAAACAAATCACCAAATTAAACACACTTTCTGCAGATGTAATGTTCAACATCAACAAAGATTATTACAAATACAAACATGTAAGGGCACTGTTAGAAAATACGTAAGTAATATAGTGTCTGGGTACCCTATTGAATGTGCTTGCCAGACAGGTATTTCCTGGGTATTCTTTTTTAATCTGACTTAAAAAAATAAAACATCTGGAGAAAGCCATTTCAGAATTTTTCTTCAACACTTATCTCAAAAATGGCCCATTTGATTCTTGAACATCTCTAATGTATATCATCAGTGACTGAAGGAGGTTTTTTATATGATTTTTGACAATTTAACAAGTCCTCCTGACAAATTAAATGGTTGTGTTGACAACTTAACTGTACTGCCAATCAATATTTTCAATTACTTTCATTGTCATTCAGAAAAAATACAACACGAGGTCATACAGTGATAAAACTAAGTAAAGAAAATAAAATGATGCAGAGTTGTGGGGGAGGGGGCAGTGGGAGGGGACCGAAACTTTGCCACACAACATGCAATTTAAACTTACTTTATTTTTCATGGGAAAGTCTAGGTGTTTCAGAGTAACTTCTCTAATTTTAGATCTTAGTGACATCTCGCTCAGAATACAACACAATTCCCTTTCTTCACATAAGCTATTTAAAAAGTCATTAAACTTGAGCTGCTGCCTCATAGCACTTTCAGTGAAATCATCCTCTTTATTCCATCACTTCATATCATAACCAACATGTTCCCAATAACTAAATCAGACCTATACAAGGTAGATAAAAGCAATTCAAGAGAGCCACAGGTCAATTACAGAATTTTTAACTCTTCTGTCAGAGTCCTGACCAACACAGCTCTTTGGAGAAGAAATAAAAAGCTGTGCCTTTCCCCCCTGAGATGCTCTTATTTTCACAGGGGATCCTGGCAGATGTCATCACATGGACTGACTTGCAAGACTTCCTACACTAGAGATTCTTAGTGCAGAAAGCTGTGCTGCCTTTGAGGGCAAATATAACTTGATAATAACACTTATGCTAGACCTATGCTTCACTAATGACCCGGGCTTTCACTAGATCCATGGCTGGTTATTCTGTTCCTTGAGGAATGATTAGGCAGTATAATCACAAATCTCTCTCCTGGCAAGACACAAATATAGGATATATTCCTATATTCCTGGGATTGTATATGACCATGGTACATCCTCCCAGTCCCCTCTAGGAAAACCTGCCTGTATGAAGAACTCTTTTTGAAATGCCTCTACACCAGTACAGGGAACAGGCAGGAAAAGCTAGAGATCTTGTGTGTGTGGTCACTGAGCCACGATCTCATTGCAATTACTGAGACACAGTGAAGTAGCTCAGACAACTGAGGATGGCTACATAATGTTCAAGAAAGGCAGGCCAGCAAGCAGGGTGATGGAGTGGCACTTTATATGAGAGCAACTGGAAGGTGTCAAGCTCTGCCTAGGTGGGGATAAACAATGGGTTGAGAGTTTGTGGGTAAAGATCAAGAGTCAAGCTGACCTGGGAGATGCTGTAATGCATGCTTATTACAAACGACCTCATCAGGATGGAAAAGGGATGAGGTCTTCCGTAGGCAGCTGAAAGTATCCTTGCATGAGGTACTTCAAATACCCAGATATCCCAGATCTTTTGGGAAGGCTACACATCCCAACACGTCCAGTCCAGGAAGTTTCTCTAGTGTACTGATGATAACTCAATGGTGGTGGAAGAGCCAACAAGAAGAGGTGTTCTACTGGACCTACTACTGACAAAGAATGGCTGGTAGAGGAAATTAGGGTTGGGACTGTAGTGATCATGAAAGGACAGAGTTTAGAATCAAGAGTGGTTGGCACAGGGTAACAAGCAAGATCACAACCCTGGACTTCAGAAAGGCTAACTTAGATCTGTTCAAAAAAATGCTGTAGAAGGAGGACACTGAGGAAGACCTCATGAATGCTTATAAGTATCTAATAGGTAAGTATCAGAATAATAGGACCAGACTGTTCTCACTGGTGCCCAGTGATAGGACAAGGGGCAAGAGACACAAACTGGAACACAAGAGATTCTATTAGAACATAAGGAAAAACTTCAGGTGAGAGTAACAGAGCACTGGAACAGCAGTCCTCTGTACAGGTATTTAAAATATAGGTCTAACACCTCCTTGTTTAAATCATTCTAGAAATCCAGGAATATTTAAAAACGTAACCAGTAAGAGAAGCAAGATGATATCACTGGTATTTTCCTGCTACTAAAAACATGTTTTTTCCCTGGTGTCACATGGAGAAGTTTACAGGCAATTCTGAATTTCACAGTCCTGACCTCAGAAATTAGCATGGGGAGACAGGAAGAATTCTTGTATCCCCACCAAAATCTGGAAAAGGGTATATTGTTATAGCGATTATATATTGCAAACAATTACAGTGTTCTTGGCAAAAATCCAGTGAAGACTTTTTCTACACAGAGCTGAAAATTAAAAGATAACATAAATTATGGTCGGTGGCAATATTTTGTTAATTCCTATAAGTTAAGTTGCAGCATTTTAAGTGGATTTTAAAATATCTTCTGTATTAACTCACTACTTACCACTTTATCTTAGGAATTTTCAAGTCTAATTATGAGACTTACTTTAATATTTTCATCATTTCTAGTTTACAAGCTGTATGCTTAGGAGATGCTTTCTGTGAGAAAAGGCAAACAAACACTGACTCCTCCCCTTCTTTTGATAACTGCATAAAAAAAATCATAAGTGCTTTGATAAAAAAAGAGATTTAAAAATTATGCTACAGCACAAAGTCTTCACCATTGTAAGATGCACTCTTTCCATGCAGCTCAATAAGTTTTTGAAGCTACCAATACACAGATACACTTCACTGAAACAAAAAGCAAAAATTTGTCTTATAAAGAAGCTTCCTACAGAAGTTTATGTTAAGACTGACTTCTTGAGGCAGATTCCATTGCTTGTGTTGCTGCAAAATCAATGGATTCTGCACAGTTCTGTTAACCATCAGCAATTATCTTCCTGTCAAAGCTAAAGGTAACAAATTTCCCCATATCCAGCAAGGCTATATCATCAACCGGACACCAGCATCATTTGACGGAAACTAAATCACGACACCAGCCAAGAGCTCTGACAGACAAATGTGCTGCCTCAGAAAATCTAGACCTATCACTCAGAGGAGGAAAAAAAATTCTGGTCTTTCTGAAAACAGATTAAATGTTGTAGATTCTGTAAGTACAGTACCAAGTAAATCCTAAAGATGGGAATTATTAATAGACTTAGTATTGGTCTTTTTAATCTTTTGCCAGCATACGTTTGTCTGGTTTACCTTGGTCTGTCTTGTTTCCTGCAGGACATATAAAGCAGGAACTGTGCATTATCCTAGTCTTAATCAGAGACAGCAGCACAAGAACAATGTACCTCTACCTATGATATGGATAACATTTTAGCACTAGCTGTTCTTTTATAATTAAGACTATGTAATAAAAGATACGTCTAATACGTCCTGTCCTTACGCTTAACAATAACATTCATTTTGTGGTACGCTACATAATGGGGATATCAATTCTTAACCTGCTCAGTAACAAAGTACTGCATTATCACAATACAATTGCTGTTTGGCTGGAATTTTCTGATAATCTGTGGCTGGAAGTAGCATTTTTTTTCCACCCAAAGGGACATACAGTACAGTAGATCAGCCTGTAACTGCAAAGCTACAGTTTGAGTATGGCTATCTTTAACCCATGTAATACCCAAGGTATAAAAATTGTGATGCTTTGTAAAGTGCTGCTATATATTGTTAAATACAAATCAAAGAACTTACATTGACAAGTCAGTGAGATATTTTTCTCACAAGATATGGTGTCACATTAAATGAAATCACAGACACAATTCATCTGGTGGAAGTTCCAGTGGAAAGCCTATGAAGGGGACTTGATGTCTGAAGGGATTGATAGTGCTGGAAAATGCCTTTAACCCCTAGGTCACTGGTTCAAACTTGGGCCAAGCTAGTTATGACCTAAAGCTGTTTGTATTTGACAGCTGTTCGATGACCTATGTGAAATGAACAGATTCAGACCGGTACCTATCAGGGAGATGTCCACTCCACTTGGAACACACAGCTGCAGCAGACATCAATTTTCATCCTTGTTGGAAGCACCTGAGTCACTTCCAGCAGCTTGAACAACTGTATGATAGGGCCATGTGGACATGGTCCCTAGAGGCACTGACTCCAAGTAGGGGCTGCTATACCTACAGAGACTGGTTTGAGAAAGATACACACACAGAGCCTACATTTTATAAGGTGGGAATTCTTAGCCCTATGAAGCCGCTTTCCAATAAAGTAAATGTTCCCTAAGATAAACTACAAACAAATCTGCAACAGAACACACTGTGAAATCTGCTAATTAAATTTCAAACTCCAGATTGTATATATCACAAGCGTTTAGAATTCATACACAGAAGAGAGTACATGAAAATGGCAAATTCTGTTTAGAAGAGTACTTTCAGTTTCCTGCCATTTTAAAAAAAAATATTTTAAATTTCCAAGTATCGCACTAGGTTGGCTGAATTTATCTAACACAGAAGAAGAAAGGGAACAAAGCCAAGACAAAGTGCGAAACAGGGCAATAAAAAAAGAGATGTGAAAGCTCATTTCAACTGTTTCATGCTGATACCTTGTATTCTAACTGTAAGACAACAAGTTGTGGATTTTTTCCCCTATTTAGAAGGCAAGGATTCAATGGGAATCCTGTAGAGAGCTTAAACATAATTCAAATGTTTCCATATTGAAACTGAAGTCTTAAATGGTATAGCCTGAGGAAAGACATCCACTACTTTTTTTTTCCCCCTTTCCTTTTTAGACCTCTTTCACATAAAAAGGAGAACGTACTTTTTACTCTAAAATGAAGAGTACACCAAATATCCATATAGCAGCATGGAAGTTTCCAAAAATTAAGCAGGTTGCTTTTCTCTAAGGTCAGAGTACATGGGATAAAGAATATAACAAGCACCTTTTAAAACCAGTATTCAAAAAAGGAAAAATTTAACTAAGCTTCATAAGGATAATCTTAACTAAACTTCAGATTAAGTATAACAAGAAAACACAAGAACAGGCACTAGACATGTACTGAAGTCCTGAATGTTTTAAACTGATTAGTATAAGCAAGTTCTGATACTTGTATGAACCCATACTGCTGCACAATTTTAGAAACAGAAAAGCTGGAAGCTGTTCATCTGAAGAAATTAGGTATTTAACAACTAGCTAATTCATTATTAAAAGTATTCAAACCAAAGAAAAAGCTAACCTGAATAAATGATGGTAATTCTTAGCTTGACCCTACTTTTAACCTCTGTGTGATACCTAAATTACCTAAATAAACAGGCTACCCATTCATTGTGCATCAAAATGACGCTTGTGAAAACTATCTTTTAATTAGTATGCTTTGTAACATGGAACAAAAAGTCTTTAAATGAAACACATAATTAAAGCACATGTCAGGCTGAATCATCTTCATTTATATCACAATATACCAGTGCCATGACACTGTTGCTACAGGCTCTGACTGCTACCGAGGGAGGACATATTTACCTACCAGCAGGAAATCTCATCCAAAAGTGCTTCAGACCCTAGCTGTCCACATTTGTCTAAACTAATACTATTAACATACTTGCCACTGTGCTTGTTCTGAAAGGACCCATACGTGGAGTCTAAGACTACAGCCAGTAATTAACCTGTTCTATGTACTGATTAGCACGTGTAGCGGGGTAGGGGAAAGAGAGAGGAGAAAAGAAATAAAACTAACCTACCAAATGTTTCAGCATGTCACAACACAGTAACTGAAATGTGCTTTTTTTCTTTACAAATTAATATTTCTGTTACAAACCATTGAAGAAAGTTTATAATGCAAATAACACCAGAGTAGTCACTACGGTAGCTAATGACTGGTTTGGTAGATTGTTAACCACCCTTAACTTCCCATGAGTGGCTAACTAACAAACCAGTCATTACCTACTTCATGGGGATTAGAGGCTAAACATAAAGTTGATTACAAGCTATAAATGTGAGTAATTTGAAATGTTATTGGTTATTACAAAAATATATGGTAATAATTTCCTCTTTAATGAAAGGGAGCTTGCTTTAAGTGGTCCCTAGTTTCTTGTTGAGGCTTAGGAAAAGGGATCAGTGTATGATTAATAGCTACACTGTTATGATGGGCATTTTAGGCTAGGTAGCATACTGTGTATGCACTACTTACCTGTGTCATAAAAAAATACACACTTTCCATTCTACCTGTACAACTAATATGAGATTTGTAGGCTATGTTCTTACTTTGAGACCAACAGATACAGAATTTGCATACACACATATGGGATGGACTGACCCTTTGCTTGCACTGTGGGGAAAAAAAAATAAAAAAAAAATGACAAATCATATGTACAATTATTAGGCTGGAAGAATATTTCTGGTGGAGTGGTATAATTGCTTGCATGAAACTGGAATAAATTTCTACTTTCAAGAGAAATCTCATGTGATTAAAACACAAAAATGATAAGCATCTTCCGTACAGATCTTTCTATCTCAAAGGAAGAAGTTATTTCTTATCTTCAGAACAGTTATTTTAGCGCAATGTTAATCGCAAAATATTACTGTGCTTCTTAGATTTCTTCAATGCATCTTGTGTTCTCATCCCCATACCTCTCAGCTCTTTCTCGCAAAATGAGATGTTCCCTATACATAAACACGAGTAATGCATGCTGAAGTGTGTTGCTCTGCTACAGAATAATATGAAAATTGCTTCCCAAAGCACAGTAAGACATTTCATGGAGTCCATTAATTATTATTAACTATTTCAAAGCTATTTAGTAAAATCGTGTGTCCACATCAAAAATGGCCATCTCTGGGAACAAGTCTCTAGACTCTATCCACATCTAGTATACGAATCTCTGTCTTTGTCCTGATACAGGAAGCAGAGTCCAAGGATACAAATGAAAAGGACAGCTAAACACATTTATGAGCATGTCAAAGAGAAATCTAGAGATTGCCCACACAGGGCAACAGGTTAGATGATGGGAAGCACGTAAAACTGCTTCTTCTCTCTCTTTTCCTTAGAAAATTTGGTCTTGCAAGTAACAGGATGGAAAACATAAGTGACGAGTTACCTGCCTCTAGGAATAAAGCATTTGTTTTCCAATAAGGCATAAGGTATAAAAGTCATATCGTAGTCTGCACAAAGGGAGAACTTTGGCAACTGGTTTCTGTTCCTTTGCATTACTGAGTTCATCTGGACCTCTAGAAAGAGTGAGGTTATTCAGTAGCAAGAGTCAGAACAGGGTAGATGTTCAACACTTTCCACAGCACTATAAGGTACCAAAGAAACCGCTTATGAATTAATCTAAATATATTAAGTTGTAAGAAAAGAATACTGTCAATGGGCAGAACTAGTCACCAAGATTAATCAAAATACCCATCTATTTCTGTCTCAGAACTAGTGCCTGTCCAGATGATTTACAAGTTAACTAAAACAGATAAATCTTAGCCCTGAAGCTTATGGAGGTTGGAACTTAGATCACAGAATCAGGTCCAGAAACACGAAAAAGCTGGAAGAAGAAAAAGTCTAGGTGTCTAAACATCTGGTTGTAAACACTAAGAATATACCAGCTGTATCCTGTGGTGGCAGTGCAAACTGAAGAAATCATATTATACAGTGTCTGAGAATGATCTGGATTTCCAGAGACTGCTAGCATGCCTTATATTTTTCAAGTGTAATAAGAAATAATTGAGGATGGGACAGGAAAAGTGCATTCTACGCTTACGCTACTCAGTTCAACCTGGGAAAAAATTAATCTACATTCTATATTAATTAAAGACCTCGCACAATCTCTTCCACTAAATTTTCACAAACATTTTTCATGTTGTGCAGTGGGGACAATGGCCGTGGAAAGATCTACCTCAGAAGAAAAGCTTAATGGAAGATGAAATATACAGTCCATTGTGAAAATCTAAAAGCAGATAAAAGGAAAAACAAAAAGTTACAAGGCCCTGAATGACTGTTTGTCTTCGCAATTATTTGTGTGCTTTAGAACGAAATCCAAAATTGAAGTTACTGAGTAAACTGCTGCTGCCATGTTGGGCTTGAATGATCACAGATTATTTTACTTTTTTGGCGTAAATACAAACAATGAGAAGTGTATTATAGCTGGGGACAGGGAGGGAATCAAAGTCATGCTGTTTATTCAAAAGACTTGCACGCACAAAGAGAAAGCATTGTTTCTTAAATAGAAAAGGTTGAATACTGTAAAAAAGCAACTTGCCCTAACCTGCAGCTTTGATATTATAGCCCACTGTCAGTCACCTTCTAACCTGAGGGTCAATCACCTGTAGATCAATTTAACAGACAAAAACACATCAATTCTATTTTTTTTTAATTTGCTATTAGGAAAATTTTATTACTCAGGAATGGTAGGCACATGTGGTTGAACAGTAAAAGAATGAAACCAACCTAACTCTGTTCTATTTTTTTTTATACACACTTATTTTTATTAAGAGCCTTTTGTAACACTGGGAAATCATCTAACTGAAAATTGACCATTACTGTTAGACACCTTCTCAAGGTCCCAGTTTTTGGTAATATTGTATAAAAAAAATATTTTATGCTATTACAAGCAGTGCAGAATTCCTCCCCACAGATGTCTGAGCCAGAGAGAAAACTTGGTTTAAATGTTTTGTGTAGTCCTACTGAAAAGAAATGAATGCTTTCTATGCTCCAATTAAAATGTTTTCAACACAAAGTTTTCAGCTCTATGTCTGCCATACATAGATATACTGATAACATTGAATATTATGTAAACAGGCCACTAGCTCCATATTTCCATTTCAGCAACAATTCTCACCATTTTTGATGTTATAATTACTATACAATAAATATATAAATTTTTCATTATGCCTTTGATGCAGATATGATAGCATTTATACTAATTCTTAAACCTATCAACCAATTGGTTTAAATCACTGCTGCTGGCTTGTGAACAGTTAAAAAGTACTGGGCAACAGCACAGCGGGTGCTGGTTCCCAACTTCTGCAAGAAAATGCTTCAAAACACAAAATTTTAAGACATCATCATCTTCTAAACCTGCATGGAAACTTCAATCAGCTTCACGTGAAAACATTTACAGGTTCTAGGTACCCTCACATGCAGCCTACTCCAGCCCAAGTGGGTTGCCCACACTCCTGTTACACAGATATGCACACATCTCAGACTTTGCAAGCACAGCTTTAGCAGTTGACAACTTCAAGCAGCAACAGTATGCTGTCTATATACAGTGGAAAAAATAAATAAATCCAAATTTCACTCAGTAAAGAAGAGATGCTCAGTAAAATTTCTGTAAAGCCTCTACTGGCCTTAAAGTCAGCAGTCACCAGAGATACCACATAGAGGACATGAGCATATTCCACTAGATACATTACAGGACTACAAGATGTCAGGAGAAGGATATGTGTCTGCTACTGACCTCAGAACCCTCCTTTCTCTGTCCCCAGTGCCTGCTGCTCATCAGGACAGAGACTCATCATGGCGCTACATTATTGGTTTGAACCCCCAAACTACTATTGGTACTCTCCCCCTCACAACCTACAGCAAGTCTTTCTTTCATACAGCATTTCAGCAGCCTCACTCTATATGGACAGATAAACTCAAATGAGCTAAAACAGAAAGCAAGCGTGGAAGCACAGGCGTTTAACCACATATTATTTCAAAGTCAAACTTCATTTTTTTAGCACAGTGTAATTTTGTAAATGATTTCAGAATGATTGAGAATTTTCTCTAGAAGAAATCTGAATTTACAGCCAAAAGTACACTGAAGTTTAAGATGCAGGTTAGTATTTATTAAAACAAGCCTTTAAAACTGTCTCAATGTATGTGTTTTCTAGTAATGTTCTGGTAAATTAGATGCAAAAAACCACAAGTTAAGCAGATTGGTAGATATTGCCAAGAATATTTTCAAGTCCTGTGAGATCTTTGTTTTTTCAGTTAGGTGGTAGTAGGGAGAAGGGAAAAATGGGAGGGAAAGGCAAGAAAACACTTGAATATGTACTTGAAACACATCCAGAGCATTTTAATAGCTGAAAATAAAGGCTTTAGAGAGATACATGTTGGGGGCTGAAAGGAGAATTGATACAGAAAGCTAACCTGGCATGATTTTAGGGGATATATCTAAAAAGCCTAATCATTGATAATTCACAATTTGTGAGCCTGGTGGGATTTCATGCAGAGCACTAGCCTCACTAAGGTAATTGGTGCTATTGAAACAACACTGGCTCAGCAGCATGCTGCTTTCTTCCTTGCCTCTGGGCACAGGAAGGATCAATATTTGTTAGGATTGCTTCTTGTTCCAACAATGTAAGATTTACAATACTTGCTAGGATTCTCACTTTGTCTTCACACAACTCATCAGTGGAACCCAATTACTAACCTCAGACAAACAACATTAACATGAGCCTCTATGCTTCTTTATTGCCCTTCATCCAAGTCTCATTTCAGGGTCTTCAGGCAGTGCCACTATAACAGATACTACACTTTAAAGTGTGCTCCAAGGAATAAATTTTCAGTCTTTCATTACTCGTACCTTGATTTACTTCATATCATCTTGCCGCTATAGACAAAGATAACACACTGTAAATTACAGCCATCCTGTCTTGTCGTTTCAAAGGTAGGGGGAAGGCAGGGAGTGATGCTTTTGCACTACAATTAGCACTGAGCACCAGAGCTTCATTGCTATCATCACTAGTGACCGAAACTTGTTTTATCAAAGATGTATAATCATTATTTTATATAAACTAATTTCTTAAATTGCTTCATATTTATTTTGCATTCTGATAAATGAGGAATTCTATAGTAAGAGAAATATATATTTTTATATTGTTTATTGCATTAACTTAGGATAGGTAATCTCATTTGAGTTTACTCATGGGGCTATTTCTGTGAATTTTGCAGTCTTGTTGTCTTAATAACACAGTGGCCTCCAACAGTTTGCTGTTCATTATGTTCTACCTCAAGCTGAATACACAGTGACAAAACCCCAATCAGGTTAATTCTTTTTCAAATGTTTTAACTATTAGTGTATGGTTGGCAACAGAAGGCTAGAAAAACAGTCGTTGGAAAAATTCCTTCAAGTTAGCTGTTGCAGTACCCCCTTATTTGTCCTACAATTTCCTCCATCCTCCATCCTATTCCAGTGGCTGATAACTAAGAACATTAGTTTTATGCGACTTGTCAAGCTCAAATGAAAAGAGAGCTAACTTTAATGACACTGCAATTAATCGCCCCAATAGACAGACAGCTAAAAGACAAGATATTGACTTCATTAAGGATAATGTATTATGTCATTAAGCTGGTAGGGTCACCTTGTGTATCATATAAGCTTGCTAATATATTGGCATTTTCCTCAAATAAGATAAATTCTGATATGAGTGATAAAGCTGATTAGAAAATGTTTAATCTAAAGAGGCTAGTTTCCTTATATTCCACTTTTCAGTACCAGATATAAGTGGACTAGTGAAAAACTCATCTGTGGGCTGGAGTGGGGGGGGAGGTTGTGGCAGTGGTATGTCTTTTTTCTCCTCCTCAAGCCCAGGTATTATTTGCCCAGACTGTGTTTCAGATTTATTTTAAATGCATAAGCTTCCTCAGTACATGTAAGGTTAGGATGGCCATGCTAAGTTACTTTGTGAGGGCTTAACCCTTCACAAGTCAGTGGGTTGAAATTAATTTGAAAGAGACACTAAAATAATGAGCTAGTATAAAGCTGATCATTCATTCTACTTAAGAAGCATCCCTTTTTAGCCCCATCTAAAGAAGTTCTGTTGGGAGAAGAGGGTTTTGCTGGATTTTTTTAAAATAAGTATCATGGTATATTTGCGAAGTAAAATACATCTGAAAGCATTTTGTGGCATTTAATACCACACAAGTAAAATAGGCTTTGATATTCATTGCCTTTCTACTCATTTCAATAAGATACACTGGATAGGAACATTATTCTCACCAATGCTGTTTCGTCAGGTTTCCAAGTAAACACAGAGCTGCTAATTTCATTGCAGCAGTGACTATTTCTGCACATTGCAATTTGTAGATTACTTAATAACATAATCTAAACCTAATGCACTAGAAGAAAACTGTTTTGTACACATGGTCTGTTTATTCCACTAACTGCTTCAATAAACTGAAAAACAAAAATAAACAGGGCACTGATTATTTTTAAACTACTTCACTACAAGATTATGCTACTGTGCTTAGATTTACATTTATTAAAGGGTTTTCTGATTCCAGACTTATTTATTGAAATCTGACCTAACAGTCCATATAAGTTTTTTAAAATGTTATTTACAATCATATGTTAAAGAACCAAAACAAAGTAGAAGTTACACAGTATGCATAAGACCAGTCTAGAAAATAGACAGGTCTGCTTTATTCAGTGAACAATAAAGTGATATTTTAAAACGAACAGGATTGGTCGCCTGTTGCTATTAATTTATTTCAGCAGTTGCTCAAGAAAAAAAATGATTCTCTGAAAGATAACAGTCTCTTAATGGTTAGGTCGCTTCAGCACTACTGTAGGCAACATGCATGACCTCCTTGGAAAGAACAAACCCTAATTAGCATTGCCTACAATCCCTCTTTCCAAACCATACCTTTTAACCTGTACCCCATCTTTTCCAATATTTCCATTAAGGTTGTCAAAAGCAGAAGTTTGGGAACCTTTCCTTGTGACCTTGGCATTTCTTCTCAGGCTTAACGTATTGGCATTTTTTCCTCTGACTGCATCGCTTCTCATTTGTCATGATTATTGTTGAATTTTTCAGCTGTCATTCCCGAACGTAAATCAATGGTTGTCGACTTCCCCTTTGTCATATCTGCACTGCCAACAGCCTTTCCCTTCTAAATGAGGCTTCCTCCCTTTCCATCCATTAAAAAAGGCCTGTCTTTTGGAGAAGTCAATCCTTTGTTAGGTCACTCCATTTATCATTCTTCCAATCAGTACCTGACACACTTATTCAGCCAGGTCTTCAACCACACAATCATTGTTCATTTTGGGAGGGGGGAGAAGGAGAGAAGGAAGGGGACACTATTTATGCATGGTGGTTTTTGCCATCCATCTTGACCAGTTTTATATTTTTCAATGCCCTTATATCTTTAGGGTCCTTACTTTCTTGAAGGAAACACCAAATTCAGAAAGAAAAAAAAAATAATAAAAAACACCACACCCACAAGGGAAAGGGAAGAAAGACTGCTAAGAAAATACTTTGCTGTATTAAGAAGTAGATGAAACTAAATGTGAGAGAAGCATCTAACAAAACAAACATAGTTCTGGTACAAAGGGGGCCTAATAAAAAAAAAAAAAAATCAAATCACCTCTGTTAAAAACCACAAAACACACGCACTAACTGAAAAGTAGTAATAGTACACTGCTTGATTGCTTTGGCAAATTGCACAAAGTTATATTATAATAAAAAGTTTCTAAGCAGAATATTTGTTATTAGTGGCTTACAGCAGCCTTCCAGAATATTACACTCTCAATAACGAGGATATTAGCATCTGTTATTTATGTGACTACAGTCACGTTTAGTTCAATGAATCCACAGAGCTCAAATCCCCTCTACTAATATTTCAAGCTGGCCTGCAGTTTTGCTGAGGTCTTTTTATTACTAGATATTAGATAAAAATGCCCAAAGTTTATTAGAGCTACCCACGAAAGAAATGAGCAACAGCTAGCTTTTGCACTGTAATTGATTTTACTAATTTTATCTTGTCTGACATTAAAGAGGTGTTAGTCTCTAGCATCTAGCCATCAGGAATGCCTGCCTTCAGATTTTTAGAGACATGAAGAGAGTGGAAATTTCTCCATCAGATTTCTAAGAGACACCATATACTACAGTAGGCTAGGCCAAAAGTCCTGATCCCAACTTTTTCAATTATCAAAGCAGTGTCCATTATCATTCAAAGGTCTAATCCTTTCCTATTAAATAAAGCAAATGGGAAGAGTGCACTGTACATCACGCAAGAGTGATTTCTCCCAGAAAGTAAAATGGAAAGTCATAAGGTCCTACTACTGTTTCTCCAGTGTGTTAAACAGCTCACATACCTAATTTGTCTAAACACTTAAGCAGGAAAAACTAGTAAGAGGAGTCTGGAGAAACCTAGGTCACAAGTACAAACATTGTGCAGACCTCCTTTCATTAATATTCAGTGCTTTTCTTAATCTTTTATCCCAGATTGAAAGACACAGTTTAGTTCTGTCTTCTCCCATCCTTATTTCTAAAATTTGAAAATCTCAACTCAGGCAAACTAAGCAGCAACTATTTTCTTTTAAGCGAGGGTCTGCTGCAAAATCTTCAAAATCCTCCTGCCTTTTAGATCACTGTAGGTGGGGCTTTTCTTTATAGTGTCTTGCTCTTTACCAAACCATAAAAGATACATACATCAAGCTAACACATCTGCTGCAGCAATATCACACGGTATAGTCTTCTGCAAGTTGAGATTGATACCTTTGACCAATCCTCACAGTACTGGGACATGTACGTATATGTCTAGATGCATATATATAACTGGACTTGATCAAGACCTGCCTGGAAATGTTCCTGTGTGCCTTGGTCTAGGTGATCCTGCTGTGGCAGGGGGGGTTAGACTAGATGATCTTCCAAGGTCCTTTCCAATCCCTAATGATTCAGTGATATATTTGGTGCAGCCAAAAGAAAGTCAACTACATATAATCTTTGGAAGTAGGAGAGGTGTGGGCTTAGAGGTGTGTGTTTTACATTTCTTGCAGTGTCAGATTTTAATTTGACCTGGTGTCATTCAAACAGGAAGGCCAATCTTTTACTTCCTATACATAAGTAATTACATACCCCATAGGGTATTAAAGAAATAAATTTTCCAAAATTGTTCTGATGAAAGTCATATGACAATCTTCCATGGGCAGATCTGCCGTAATGCATAATGAAATAGAAGGTCAGGACATTTTCAGCACCAGAAAATTGATTCCTTGCATGCCAGTAGTTACCTGCCCCAAGACGCAAGTTTTATGCTGCCAATGGAATTGTTGTGGAAGAAATATTTTTTTTCTGGGAAATATGCAATGTTCTCAAGCAGGATGACAATGGATAGGCAACATTTCTATAAAAATCACATGCTTCAGAGTTTTCTTTGAGTCAAATTTAAGCACCATTTTCTGCATTCAAGCTTTTTTAGGTAAGCCCACAGGAGTGGCTCAAAACATTAGGATATGCTAGTTAATAATATACAAACTATATACTACCAGTGGTACAAGACCAACCCAAATCCTTTTTTGGCGTGGAGTACAACTCTATAAAACATAATCTGTTATTTGCTCCCTTTCTTTTAAGGTTGTTGCAGTCAGGCAAAACTGATTTATTTAAACAGTTCCTGCTGTTCCTTAAAACTTTGCCATGTTACACCATCATACAATTTTGGAGGGCAATCCAGGTTACCAAAATACAGCCATCTAAATACCAGCATTTATATTTATTGTTAAATCCACTTTACTAAACAGATGACTACAGGCACTATACAGGCTGCTCCAAATTTGATACGTAAACTAATTTGATTTATTCTTCTCTTCATTGCCCTTCTATCTTGCTTAATAAGACATTTTATTCTGATACTCCCAAGGTAACAAAAGCAAAAGGTTTGCTGCTGTATGTCGCAGAAGTTGTATTTAAGCTGTATAAGGTAAGAGGTCACTTCTTTGAGAAGAGAATAAAACACAGCTGATACTGTTTTAAACCATAGCATGTAATGCCACTCTTGTCCAAGGAATGGATTTATAGACAACAGCAGCAATCTTCCTAAAGTGTAAAAAACCAGCGACCCTTCTGGAACCACAGAGCGACACAAAGAGGTGTTATTTGCAAACCAAAAGAGCTATTAATAAACAAAACACTACATTGCAAGGAACAGTCCAGATTTTTTTGAATATATAAGGAGTAAGAAAAAAACCCAAGCAGACGATGCCATTCTAGCTCTTACATCACCATTTTATGCCTACCAAATACAGTGCATTTTATTAAATTCATTCATTTCTAGTTTGGATTTTACTGACTACATATGGGGAGAAAGAAAGAAAGAAAGAATAGTTCATGCACTTGCTTGAACCTTATATATTGTAATGTATTTATATTTGCCACCACAGACACTATAGGAAAATTGCCTGGATAAAGAAATACAATCTGTGAGAGATCATCTCCCATTTAGAAACTGACAACATATGTAGATATAAAAAGGCATGGATTATTAAGGACTGATGTAAGACGGGATTATTGAAATTACAACCATAAAAAAAACCAAACCAAAACGCCCTTTCAGTCCAGCACAGGGAACCCTTAAAATACAGGGCCATCATACAATCCCAAAGCATGTGTGTTCAATGCTTAATATGTACCTCACTAATAGTAACTAGCATATTGATTTTCAAATGCAAACAATCCAGTCTTTCCATACACTTTAAAAAATGTTTAAAATGCCTAGAAACACTTCACATTTTTCTTTTGTATTCACATAGTCTCCATTTTCTGATGTTGTTTCAACAAAGTAGTAATAATTCTGAGGGTCTTCTACTTCAGGATATTATACTTTTTTGAATGAGAGATATTCAGACCAACAGAAAGAGAACGCTATGAGAGCAATCAATTATCCATATTCTTAGTCTCTTTACTATAATCATGGCATAATTGTTTTCTATTAATTAGACAATAAGTATTTGTAGACAAAAAATTATTTTATTCAACATATTTTAGCAGAAATAAACATGAAAGCATGTATGGACTGAAGTAGTGACAGGCCCTCATTTGTATTAGCTTGCAATTCTAGCTGAGACATAAGACTAAATCTGGAAACATTTATGATTAGAAGCTGTAACCTCTGTTTTCCATTGCCTGTTAGAACTGCTAACTTGCATTTTAGTCTCTGTAGCATTCAGAACAAATTCTGCAAAGCAATGCCTCAAAACTTATTTGCATTTAATAACTTCTATCTCAATTATACACTGTATCAAATCCTAAAAAATGCTGAAATCTACCTATAAAAATATTTCCTTCTAGCTTTTATTTAGCACAGTATTTTTGAAGACCTAGTTGCATTCCAGAACTTTGACTCACAGTGTGCATTTTCTGTGTCTGTGTGCACAAGCTGCAACTTGCTTTTTCTTTGCATTTTTCTGTCGGATGCTATTTCTTTAGAAAAGTTAAGGCAACACACTGAAAAGGTGTAGCATGGACTGTTTCCAGTGTCTTTCTTATGTAGCTGCTATGTAGTACAGAACCTTTTAATGTGTTATTCTATAACAAATATACATCATACACATAAAGACTTCTCTGTTTTACCTTTTTTTTTGTAATTTTTCCTTAAAATCTTTTTTAACCTATGTTTAGAGAGGACAATATTTCAAACCTACTGATTTTATTTTAAAAGAGATCATTAATAGACAATTAATTTTAGTTCAAAAGCCAAGTTCTTCCAATGCTTACAGGGATAAAACTGCTTCCACAACAAAACCATTTCTGCCTCTCATAGCAGCAATAGGCCAGTATGGTTACACAAGATGGAACTGAAGGGAAGGTCACAAGGGCTATGAGGTACATTTAAAAATGCCAGAAATAGATGCTGATCATCTTGTATTTCTTTTTCAAAAAAGCCTCCAATCAGTTCTAAATTTCTCAGACAGTTTGCTTTCCTGCTGCACCTAGAAATGTGTCATTTGTCTATTTAAAAACATAACAGCTCACCACCCCTCCTCACTGGCTTTCGTTGGCCTCTCTTTTTTTTTCCCCTTTAATGTCTCTAACTTTATGCCATGTTCTTTTCCTCTTTCAGCACGGCTGAGCAAGGCTGACAGGCGGATTCCTTTGCTTTTCAGGGTATTAAAGCCACTTTCCCGCTCTGACAGCCTGTTCTACTCTGCCACCTTATAGCTCTGGCTTCACACTTCTCTGGGCAGCCACTGCTTCTTGACAGACCACTGTCACTTCCCATCATCCTCTCTGTATATCCTGTTCTCTCCCCCTCAGCACGCATCCCGACTTTCCAACCAATGCAATTATTTTTTTTGACAAGCCATCCATCAGCTTTAACTTTAAAAGCACTTTCTGCTGATATCCATTGTTAAATCCCTTGCTTTTTATGGAGCTTGCATGAGAGAATATGATATCAGACATTCAAACTACCAAACCATGTAAATTTACTTTGTTCTCAGCTATGTTTCCAATTTCACGTCCAATTTTTCGGTACATTATGCGTAGTTGTTGTGCTTAATATGATGTTGTCAAATCCCATTAAAGTTCACTGCATTGCACGGCTTTAAAAACAGGTTACAATTTGCATTCTATAAAGAAAGGAAGGAGTGCAGACTGAAGTCAAGCTGAATCTTATTAAAATTATCTGTTCAATTGTTACATTTGTAGATGGAGTAATTTTGAGGCATTAGCTGAGACACATATGAAAATGTCAGTGTGCCAACTAATGACAATGAAAGCAAAAGGAATGTATCTGTGAAACTCAATAAAGCTCCTGTGCTGGTGACATAAATTTGATGATAATCCGAGGAAATGAATAAGGGACCATCCAGTTTGAATAGGAATTACCTTTTCTATTAAATCACTTTGCTGTATTTCCACTTGGCCTACATCTTGGTCCTATGCCACAATGAGTCTCTCTTGCTGGACTAGAAAAAAAACCCCTACATGAGTAACATTCTCTTAAGGAATACCTTTCATGTAAGCCTCACAACAAATTTGACAGACACACTTAAGAACCAAAGGAAGAATTAGCCTCCCTGACTGCTTTCTGTTTATAAGGGCAGATGAAATGATACGCTAATGTACAATAAGGAGGCATGTGCAGTGGTAAACACCACTGGGCTTCCATGCCGGATTTTATGCACAAAGCCTTGCATTCTTTCATACAGAAAGATAGATCTATATAAATAGGCAAAGGTATAAAGGAAATGTTCATCAAGCTGCCAAAATGCTTGGAAAATAAAGACTCGGGTGAAAGGCAAACATTCTAATGACATATTTTAGTACAGCAGCTCACGCCTCTAAATCCTACCCTTGGCAATTGGTAAATTGGCTTTTCCTTGTAGCAAGAGGTTTTTCCTTGTAGCAAAGGCAACAGTCAGTGGTAAATAGCACTTCTGCAAGTCTCATTCAATTACCACTGTGAATTTTTTACAATTTAATACAATTAAAACCTTCTACAAGTATGCAAACGTGATATGCAACTCAAGTTGCATCAGTGAAATTATTCTTTTGGATATATGAATAAAAAGCAATAAATTAGTTTGACATATCTAAAGCTCTCAACCTCAGGTAAAATCTTCTCAGACTCACGCTGTCACTTCTTAAAAAGCATATGGGCATATGGAAATTATTTAAAGTAAAGAGGAAAGGACAAGACAGCAAAAACTAGACAGTCAATAATATCAACACAGATGCAGTGTCTGTGCTGAAGGAAGCAGTATCTGATAATTGCCAACAAAAGTACTGAAAAGACATGCTCATCTATAAATGGACATTTTATTACAGATTATCATGATTTATACTTTTCAAATCAATTCAAAACAGTTTATTATGAGGGGTTTCCCCATATTAAAGAACCACAGAATCATTAGGGATTGGAAAGGACCTAATGATTCATCCAGTCCAATCCCTACCACCATAGAAGGACCCCTACATCAAGTCACACAGGAACACATCCAGGTGGGTCTTGAACTTCTCCAGAGAAGACGACTCTACAACCCCCCTGGGCAGCCTGTTCCAACACTCCATTCCCCTCACGGGGAAGAAGTTCCTTCTGATATTGATATGGAACCTCCTATGTTCCAGCTTGCACCCACTGCTCCTTGTCCTATCACCAGATGACATTGAGAAGAGCCTGGCTTCATCCTCCTGACACCCATCCCTCACATATTTATAGACAGTAACAAGGTCACACCTCAGCCGCCTCTTCTCCAAGCTAAAAGACCCAGCTCCCTCAGCCTTTCCTCATAAGAGACGTGTTCTACTTCTTCATCTTCAGTGGTCTACGCTGGACACCTTCCAGCAGCTCTGTGTTCTTCTTGAACTAAGGGGCCCAGGACTGGANTACCCTTGTTGTACCTCATTACATTTCTCTCTGCACAGCTCTCCAGCCTGTCCAGGTCTGGCTGAATGGCAGCACAGTCTGCTGGGGTGTCAGCCACACCACCAAGCTTAGTGTCATCAGCAAACTTGCTGATGCTGCACCCTAATCCCTCCAAACCATTAACAAACAGATTGAAGAGGACTGGTCCCAGTACTGATCCTTGGGGGACCCCACTAGATAGAGGCTTCCAACTGGACTCTGTCCCATTGACCACTACTCTCTGGCTTCTATCCTGCAGCCAGTTCACAATCCACCTCACTACCCAATCATCCAGTCCACAGTGCCTCAGTTTGGCCGCGAAGATGCTACCCGAGACTGTGTCAAACGCCTTACTGAAGTCAAGATAGACCACATCCACTGCTCTGCCATCATCTATCCACCCAGTTATGGCCTCATAAAAAGCTATCAGATTGGTCAAGCATGACTTCCCGTTGGTGAAGCCATACTGGCTGTCCCTAATGATCCTCTTGTCCTTTATATACCTAGAGACAGTGTCCAGCACAAACTGAATGTGAAGTAATAAAAATCATCATGAGTGATCCCTAGGTATGTCAAAGTTACATTCATTCTCTTAGTAAAACATTTTATTTTCATAGTGTATTGAAGAAATTGAAGAATGAATTCTGACTCAAGAAATCCATTAAAGATAGTATGCATTCTTTACATCTCTTCATTGAAGATCTGGTATTACCACTTCCCATTTGCAACTCTGCATACATACGTCTTTCTACTTCTCTAGCAGCATCAATTGAGACCCTGATCTTTACCACCTTTCTTCAAACAGTGCACTAAATCCATTTATCACAGCTTTCCAACTACTTCAGTTGTTCTTTTATTTCTGTCATCTTTTCCCTTGCTTCACAACTGGTTGCTGTATATGTTTATATTCTTAAATTTTCACATCTTTGCTATTACTTCAGGATGTTCCCCCTCTGCTCAAACATGAGCCACTAACCTCTAGCATATTTTGCTTGGCCCCCGAGCAAATTCATCTGTATATAAAGGGTGCTAAATGAACTATTGTACTATTAAACTATTGTATTCTAATTTAGATGCCATACCACCTATAGAGCAATTTTAAGAAATAAAAATATAAACCAAGATGATGTAGCCATGAATGATATCATGTACTTAAAAAATTTAACTGCTAAGCAACAATAGCCTTCATTTCTTAGTGTTCAGTCACAGCCACCAAAAGAGTCATTACTATTCACCATATAGAAATAGAATCCACATAGACAGACATAGAAAGGCTTAAAGGAGGAAGTTGTTTGATAACTAAATTATTCTGAGGAAAAGAAACATAAGCCAGTAAGAGAGTTTCACTGACAATAAAACATATAGTAGATCCACACGGAACCAAAAAATAACAGAACAATTTTAACTTGGATTGCAATTGTTATTTAGAAAAAAATCTGAATTTTAACTCCAATTTCATGCTGTTAAACAAGAAAAAGATCAACAAAAATAAAGAGCTTTTAAAGACCATCAACATTTAGGCATCCAGCTTCAGTGAAATCACAGCAAGCTTGATGCATGCAACTTCCTCTTTTCCTTTCAAGTTACTTCAATTAAATTACATAAATCAGTTCTTTCAAGCTTTTGCTGTGATATTTCAGTCAGATCTTATACAACCAAAGAAATCTACCTGTGAGGGTAGTGAGACACTGGAACAGGTCACCCAGGGAAGTTGTGGATGCTCCATCACAGGATGGCCAGTAGGAGGATTGGAACTAGATGATCTTTAATATCCCTTCCAACTCAAACCATTCCACAATTCCCTTTCAAGCTGTGGAGTAAGATAGTGGTATTATAACTTTTGTGCATTAGTTCCACTGGGAAGGTTATTAATGTTGGGTCCAGAGACCCTTCCCATTTTCTCTTTCTGAATCCTGGTTGTGTCCAGACTTCCTCTAGGAAATCTCACTAGCCATGATAAAGTAAGAAGAGGGTTTGAGAGTTTGCATGTGCTCTCTGTAGTTGAGTACAGCTTTAAACAGCTTCTCCACCTTGCTGTTATGGATTTCCTGTATTACATCCATTTGCTACTAAAATTGAACAATGACATCAAGCACTAGAAAAATAGTACAATTCACTAATAAAGGAGAATTAAGAGGGTCACTTGTCTTCCACTGTTATCCATCTTGATACTCTACTTTCTAGCAAATTTGTCTAAAACGTACCATCATAAAAAACAATTCTGCTTTTACTCTGCATATCTTAATGTACATTACACTCATAAATAGACCAAAGATATGTATATACACACATACACAAGTCTCAAAAGAGTAATTAGTTAGCAGCTCTGTAACAACACAGACCTTAACAGTACCTCCACTAAATCCATCTCTCACAGACTCCCAAGGAGCCAGTTAAGTATTAAAAACACATTTGTTAACAACATTTAGAATGTTTTACTGTTTCCTCTGATAACCACATCAAAAACATTATATATAAAAACTATAATTAAAGAATAATTAGAAGAACACATCATCTCTTAGGCAATTTTTTCAGTAAAGAAGTTTTTTTTTGGGAGGGTATGTAGTATCCTTGCAGGGTTTTTTTAAACAGCATTCATAGGTTCAAAGGGAAAGCAAACTTTTCAATACACTATGTAAGACATCCCACAAGATATTAGATGTCATCTAGAGCAAACAACCAAGGAACCATCTGTCAGTTCTTCTATCATAATCTAAAAAAACCCACACCTCCAACCCACACATTCCATGCACCACTTTCTTTTTAAGTTATTCTTAAGTAATTGCCACCTTATGATACAGAATCATCATAAATATGATGGAAGAATTATTAGCTATACTTAGAGGAGAATGTCTCAGCTCTTTCATGGAACTGCTTTAAATCTCTGAGAGTTTCATACACATTCAGCCCTTCTCTATCCTACTCATCACCTGAAATTTGCAATTAAAGCCCACTGCTATGCCACATCCTTAAGCTTCATATCCACACAAATTTTGAACACATCCAGAGGAAGGCAATCCAACTATCATCAGGGCAGTCTGTTCCAATGCTTAATGACCCTTTCAGTAAAGAAGTTTTTCTTAATGTCTAACCTAAATGTCTCCAGGCACAACTTGAGGCCATTTCCTCTTGCTTGGCGTTTGTGAGTATTAGAAATATGGTGACAGAGAAGAAATTTACTTTCAACGTGTTGATGACAAATCATGACACCTTTTTACTACCAGACATTTCCTAAACCTCACCATAGCCTCACCTCATGCCTATAGGTTACATTGATGCTTTAAACAATAAATACTTTTTCCACTTGTAAAAAGTTTCTGCTATTCTGCTTATATAAAAGCCGTACTTCACTTCAAACAAATTACATTTTCAAGAGCACAGAACCAATAATCAAGTCCAAGCAGGAGTTTCAGTTACTCTAACATTCTCTTTGAAACTTGCCAGTTTTCTAAAAGGTATCACTACAAAAAGTAAAATCCACTACAGCAAACTGCATGTTTAATTCCTCTATTGACTTGTTACCTTTTCTGGTTTGTGAAAAAGACACCTGCTGGGGAAGGAGCAGAAAGGAACATGCGTTCATAATGCAGTCTGATAAAATACTGGAGCTCATTATGGTTTAATTAAAGTTATTCAATAATAAATGCAAAACATCAAGGTGTTGGCATACTACTCAAGCTCCTTCATTGCCTGATACAGTTTTCTTCCAAAATGTTTAAAAACTTTTGTGCAAGTTCAAAATGCAAATAATACTCAGCAACTCAAAACCTCAGATACCTGAAATAACATTATTATAGCATTAGGAAAACTCTGCTGTTTTGTACAAATGAACAACTAAAGG
Source organism: Upupa epops (assembly GCA_013397515.1). NCBI lineage: Eukaryota > Metazoa > Chordata > Aves > Bucerotiformes > Upupidae > Upupa > Upupa epops. The sequence goes on from VZRI01007712.1 coordinate 293,008, forward strand.
ATAATTCTGTAGAAATATGTTCTTGATGGCAGCACTACCCATCGCAAATCAAGCACTTCATATAAAGCACTATTTCTTTTACTCTCTTTTAACTTCCTTTTTATATTTTATTTATTTTGATTTTACAAAAATGTACAACTTTAGCTTACTAGGTATGTTGACATTGGAAGTTAACGGGACAGTAGACTAAGTCTGAGATTTAAGGCTCTTTTCAGTAATTTTAGTTACTATAGAGACTGTATGTTCATTTTTTTTTAACTCAACCACACACCAATATCAAAATGCAAATAGGACTACTTCAGAATTAAATAATAATTTAGGATTCAGTTTTTCCATCATCAAACGAATGAAAATGGGGGGGTTTTCCCCACACATCCAAGCAGTGACTGCTCTTTCCATTCCTCATTTATCTTATTTTATAGCAGTAAAAGAGAAAATACAGACTTCTTTAGATCAAGCAGCTTTGCTTAACTCACTTGAGCATAAATACTCAAAACTCTGAGCCTCTGCCCTCACTACCATCAGTCTTAGTCCCACCAAAATTTATAATACTAAAAAGGTTGTGGCAAATTCCCGAGAGTTAATCTTTCTATCTGGTTGTCATCTTGATGGAGAAGGGCAGTTGTCATTGAGGAGAAGGGTAATAGGATGGATTTTGTCTTACCTCTTTTGTATTTTTGTCATGAATTGGCTGGATGGTCGCACTCAGAGATCTGTGATCAATGGCTCAAAGTCCAAATGGAGAGCAGTGATGAGTGGCCTCAATCAGGGGTCAGTACCGGAACCAGTACTGTTTAACATCTTTGTCAGCGAGGAGAGTGTCACTGAGGACACCCTCAGCAAGTCTGTCTATGATATCAAGCTGTGTGGTGTGGTGGACACACAGGAGGGAATGGATGCCATCCAGAGGGACCTGGACAGGCTTTAAAGGTGGGCCAGTACCATCCTCATGAGATTCAACAAGGCCAAGTGCAAGGCCCTGTACCTGGGTCAAGGCAATCCCAGGCACAAATACAGGCTGGGTGGGGTACAGATTAAGAGCAGCTTTAAGGAGAAGGACTTGGGGGTGTTGGTTGACAAAAAACTCAACATGAGCTGGCATGGTTCACTTGCAGCCCAGAAAGCCAACCATCCTGGGCTGCATCAAGAGAAGCAGGACCAGTAGGTCAAGGGAGGTTACCCTCCCCCTCTATTCTGCTCTCATGAGACCTCACATGCATCCAGTTCTGGAGCCCCCAACACAAGAAACATACTGAACTGCTGGAATGTGTCCAGAGGAGGACCATGAGGATGACTGGAGGGCTGGAGCACGCTCCTATGGGGACAAGCTGTGAGTTGGGACTGTTCACCCAGAAGAGGAGACTCCAGGGAGATCTTATAACAGCCTTCCAGTACCTGAAGGGGCCCTACAGGAAAGCTGGGGAGGGGCTGTTTACAAGGGCTTGTAGTGGTGGGACCAGGGGTAATGGTTTCGAGCTGGAAGAAGGCAGGTTTAGACTGGAAGTCAGGAGAATGTTCTTCATGATGAGGGTGCTGAGACACTGGAACAGGTTGCCCAGGGAGCTTGTGGATGCTCTCTCCCTGGAAGTGTTCAAGGCCAGACTGAATGGGGCCTTTGAGTTTAGTGGGAGGTGTCCCTGCTTATGGCAGGGTAGTTGGAACTAGATGACCTTAAAGGTCCCTTCCAACCTGAATCATTCTATGAATCTATGAGTAAGTCAGGATGACCAACATACTGAGTCAGCAGCACCTACATGCAGACAGCAATCATAGCATTCTTGCTCAAGCCAACTTTTCCCAGGAGCTCTGACATGTGCAACAGCTAGTGTCAGTAAGTCATGTTCTAGGGTGAATATATTAGGAGATCAAACCAATGTTTTTATAATAGTAGAACATTTCAGTTTAAGATGAAAATGCTAGAGGCCACCACACTGCAAGAAAACAAGTATCAAAAGAAAAAAAATCCACCATAAAACTAATGCAAGTAGACTTAAAATGTAACCTCAACATTCCGCCTCAAGTTACAGAGAGGTTGTGAATGTTAATAATTTTACTTGAAGGTTGATAGTTTCTTTACTGACTGCTATGATCCTGTGTGGAGTAACTGATTACCCCTGTTTTATATAAGTGGCCTGTGAAAAATATATCAGCTTATGCTTTTTAAATACACAGTTCACCTGACTGATCATTATTTCTACAGTATAGTGGATGTAAATCTTTAGTAGGCAAATTACCCATTTAGAGGCCAAACTCCTGAAATACATTGCACTAGGGCACTCTGGCTGTTGCTAGGTTTATCAACTTCCATAGCAACTGCAGCTATAATATAAAGACCTTCTCAAAGAGGTAACTTTATGTAAGGTCAACAAGTCCCCTGACAAAAATTTTATATAGTACTTCATCTTAGGCATACAGGAAAACCTTTGTTCTCTTCATAATCTTTAGGCAAAAAGAATTAATGAGAATCACAGACAACGTATTAAATGATGATATTTTCTGTACGGCTGGGATTCCATTGTATATATACTTTTAAGAGTATTATATAACAATGCATCGCAATAAAAGGCCTACAAGGTCTTGCTCTACAAGCAATTATTGGCATGGTTTTTCTGCTAGAAATGAAAGGTTTCACTAAATGCCTGTAGTGATTTTTCAGGTGCTACTATAAACATGTTGTTGTCACTTATAATCAGTGGGATACTTCTTTTTGTTGAATGTTTAAATTAATAAGAAGAATCAAAACAGCAACAAATACCATGATCAAACTCATCCATGCTTCCTAACAGTATTCTACAGCAGAAGTGGGATTATTTCCCTTAAGCATAATACATTCGAAAATTATTCTTTTATTTTGAAAGAATAAACAAAACAAACTTTTTTTGTATTGGCCCAAGTTAGAACTAATCTTACTAAAATACCAGGAACCCATCAAACTCCAGAGATTTACCCTTTTTTTCTACAAGCAAGCTTAATCCATGTACTTACAGACCATTTTCACTTAAAGCAAAAGAAGCTGCATTCAAACTTGTAAAAGAAGTGTTCTCAAGCTTTAAATGCAATTCTACTCAAGATAACCAGGTTAAAATAAACGTTTTCCATGTTCATTTAGAATTCTCACCTCTTGGTTCCTCATGGACCTTTTTTTGTGTTGTGAGAATTAATAAAATTAAGGATGGACAAAGCATAAAACAAATAATGGTTAACTCCTTCCTCATTAAGGATATAAGATATAGAGGATGATGTACAACACTTCATAACAAGCAGAACTCTTAACAGCTTTTTCAAAATTTAATAAGGAAGGAAAAATATTTGTTAATCACACTCAAAATTTTATTACAAACATTCACTTCTAGAGTCAAACTGGAGGAAACGCATTAAGTGCACACCTGAAAATCAACAACCCCCAAACTGTTGCATGCATCTAACAGTCCAAGCCCTTGAGAAATATTCCATGGGTTCTTTTACCCAATTGAAGTGTTGAAACAAAGGAACCTTAGACAATTATGGTACACAAATTGCTGTCACTTTCCAAGCAGGTATTTACTATCTCAAAAGTAAAACACAAAAAAAATGAAGCCACACCATCATCAGGATTGGAGAAAGAACATAAAGAAGTTTCCATCATTTCTGCAAAACTGCGATGCTCTTTTGAATCTTACAACACAAGAGGCTATATCTCCACAACAATAAACATTGATGAAGAGTCTTGTCAAAAAAGACCACCATACAAGAAAGGTAACAGACAAACATAAGGGTAACTTTTGTGCTAGCCAAGCTGAGCTGTTGTAAGAAAAATAACCACAGAGGAGCAAAACCCTTTTCCAGCTGACAAGCAACAGCGATTTACACACCATCAAAGCTATACAAATCCATAACACATCAGTGTCTTGAACCAAGCTAAGGCAATCAACACATGAACTTTCACTTGATTTAATACAGCAAACTCTCACTTAAGAGAAATTTAAATGATTTCATAGTGAGCACATCCCCCGAAAAAAGTTTTGAGGATGTAGATACAGCCTCAAGTTGTGCTGGGGAGTTTTAAATTGGGTATCAGGAAAAAATTATCAAACATTGTAACAGATTGCACAGGGAAGTGGTGGAGTCACCATCTCTGGAGGTACTTAAAAGAAGTGTAAACTTGGTACTTAGGGAAATGATTTAGTGGTGGTCTGGCAGTACTGGGTTAAGGTTGGACTCAATGATCTTAAAGGTCCCATCCAACCAACACAATTCTGGGATTCTCAATATAAAATGTATTTACCATTACTGAGTGGCATGGTAACATGCAGAAAAAGGAAGGACATAACACAAAAGCATATTCTGAAAAACGCAGAAAAGGAGCTTTGCTCAAGACATGACTCTGATCCTGAGCCTCAGCATTTATCCTCTGAGATGACTAAAAGTCTAGCACATAAGTCCAGCACTAGTTTCATCCCTGAATTCCACAAACTCAGCCCACATTTGCAGATAAAGCTTACTTATGATCTCTAGAATCAAGATCTCCCCTTCAGATCTGAGAAGCAAAATCTGAACAGGTCTGTGACACTGCTGATTGCAAATAAGAACTAAGACTATAAAGCAGTCTGAGATAAGGATACTCATATACATCCACAGGAAACATTACAAAACGATACCTCCTTTTTAATGCCATAGCCCTCAATATATTGGTTGCATTTTAATTTTTAGGAGAAACAAAAGGATTACATTTCATGCCATCAATTCTTCAAAGGTATACTTTTACATTAAACAGTAAACACACTTACCACAGATATTTTAAGAAGAAAATCTCTAGTCATCCTGAAATGCTAAGCTGTTCAAACCCCCATAGGCTTGACAAGTCTACAAAATGCAGACTTAATGCAAGGTCAAGAGGCCTCCTAAGCAGGGCCAGTTCCTCCCGAGGAATGTCTCCCCTCCCCAGCTGGGATGTCGTTCTCTCTGGGAACTACTTTATGACACCTGTCTCTAAAATTATTCAGGTCATTTCCACTTACAAGGGAGTGTTAAGAACACCTGAAGGACATCAAGTTAACACTCCAAATGGCTACACACTGAAGAATCACAACTTCTACAGCGCTGAGTAACTTGCCTGACTTATTTCAGAGATGTGAAAGCACCTCAGCACTTCATACACTGGTTAAATTACTTCATCTGAAAACAGCTTCTATTTTTCTGTCCCCCCCCAATTATATTCTTTTTCACTGTGTGTGAGAGGCCAGTTGTATCTGTAGTGATACTGTAACACGACTGTAAAGCAGACTACCATTCAATAGCTCTTTAATGTCAACCATAACCTTCATAAATGGATTTGTAATGAGAAACCCCTGTTTGTCATTCAGTAGGTATGATTGATGCTGTATGAGTGAAGCCACAGTGACCATCTCAATAACATGAACAGCTGCCAAATATTCATTTAGCAGAATGAGTTTAAAAAACTTTGAGCAGATTGCTTTCACAAGGCTGCTTTCAACAAAAGGAAACATAATTAACGAGCTAATATCAGCATGTGTCTGGCTAAGCTAATGAATATCAAATTACACAGAAACCTGTATAAATCATCATTATCCTGAATTTTAATTGAACCTGCAATTAAACATGACAAATTTTATATACACTAAACCTTTAATTTATACGTTCAAATAAGAAATAATTTATCATTTTTAGTATTTCATAGTTAATTTCCCAATATGTACACTTCTAATTAACAAGGACAGACAGGCATTTAAAAGAAAAAAAATTCAAACCTGCTCAATAGCTGCAATGGTTACACCAAATTTCAATAGACTAAAATCAAGGGCCAAAAACTTAGAGAAATGCAGCAATCCCCTACTTATGCAAAATATATTTAATCTAAAACTCATCCTTTGGATACTGTAAACAGAAGACAACAGGCTGCAGCAGTGTCTATGTAGTAATTGGAAACCAGGGCTAGGTTTCTGCAAAAGAAGCAATAGCTTTTTTATAAATTAATCATTTTAACTTTGTAATGTTCCATTTATAAAATCTGTAAAACTTATTGTCATTGTGGACTAGAGCTGTCACCATATAAAATACTGCTTCTGGATGAATAACACCTTATTCATTATTTTGCTTGATCCTGTTTATACAGTCACTCATCCATGCTTATGTCCAGTACATACTGGGAACCTCATGAAAGGGACTACCTCCCCACCTCCTAATACTCATGTGATTCTGATACTCTTTTCCTTTGGTTTCATCATAATACAGATCAGTTTCTAAATGGAAACATCTGACTCAGTGACAAAAAAATTGGACTTACAGCTGTGAAACTAAAATTTAGAAACAGAAGGACAGAAGTAACTCCATTGCTGTAGGAAATCACAAAGTTTTACTAGTGCAAAATCATTTGAAAGGGTGGGAGAAAAAAGAATACCGTGCCAGCCATGCCAGGAAAACATGTTGTATGGACATGGTCAGGATGCTAGGAATGTGTTCAAGGAGGTTCAACACTAGATGAAAAAGCCCCCACTTCTGGAATACCTTGCTCTACTCTGTGAAACTCTGCCAGCAGAAATACGCCAGCACAACTGGCAAGACCCTGCCCTATCCAGGCAAGTACTCAGCTAGGAAAGGCTATGTGCAACTAGATGGCACTCACATTAAAACCCCAACTGCAATTTATAACTATTTGATCACAGTCAAGACTTGAATACTTCCAGACAAAAGTCTCATTGAACAATCAAGACAGGTTACCATCAATACAATAGGTTAGAGAAAGTGTTCTGTACTCAAGGTTTTTAAAATTTGCTTTCATTTGGTTGTTAACGCCATTCTTGAAAAGCAGATGGATCTTTCAAAATCCTTATTAAAAAGAACAGTCTTTGTCGTGCAATTTGCTGAACCTTCAAAAAAAAAGTACTTTGTTGGGTCCCAGGGTTTTTTTCCATTAGCTTGCCAACCATAGCAATGAAATGACTGGAGAGAAGTGTAAAGTAAAAGAAACTGAAAGCCTTTTCCACTAGGAAACAGCCTTAGTAATTCAGTCAAAGCAGTTTATTAATCCCCATGGCAAATGAGATCAACAGCTTTCATATTTACAGCACTGAACACTTAAGAGTGACATTCTGATTTAATGAGCAGCAGAATCATGGATACAACAGACAATTTCTATTACTAATGTTAATTATGGTAAACATGTTTTGGTGTTTTTTTGCTTTTCCTCACCCATTCTGCTTGTTCTCCTAGGCACCGTAGTACCTGGCTGTGGTCATGATTTTTTGAACACACAGGAATTAACGTATCTGCAAAGGCCTTTTTGATTAAATGGAATCTTAACTCAAGTGTTTCCAGACCACTTGAAAAAAAAACTTCTCTCAGGCAGCTCAGCAGGATTTCATTCTTGTACATCCATTTCCCAAAAACGTTTTGAGAAATGCAACTAAACAGAAGAAATAGCAGGGAGCCAGAGATCTCCCACCTAGTTGACACACTCCTAGTTCTCTACCTAGTTGACAACACTCCACAGATTACTTAATCCCTAACAGAAATCAGAGACAAAAGGCAATTAATCAGTACTGGTATGTAACTCTGGTTAAACCTTCCTAAACACCAAGACATCCTTATGGTCCTGACACTGCCTAACTGTATGATCTTCAATAACTGTGCTGTCTCTCCATCTCCCCATTTATTTTCTTGGAAACAAGTATACTGATGTTTAACTCACCCAACAATTTTTTTCTTCTCCTCTAATAAATCTTTCTGGAGATGATTCACACGTTTTTATCCCATACTTCTCTATTCAATCCCCATGCAGAGCCCTCACCTTTATGACATCACTCCTTCTCCATAAACACAGATTCTAGTCAGCAACAAATAACCCTACCTACCCATCACCCAGAGCAAATAAATTAAATATACTCAGACATAATTCTTCTCTGAGTTCTCCTAGTACATTTTGCATTGTCTGTCTACTTAGATTACAAGCCCTCAGAGCAAGGACATGTTGTCTTGTTTGACTTGTACAGCTGTGAGCACACCCTTTGTCCATAAATAATATTAACAGTTATGATAATACTGGTCTGGCCAGTATCAAGGCACATGAAAATGAGGCAGTAAGTGCCTCTGGTTTGATTTTTCCCTTTTACATAAGGAAATGCCATATTTCTTCTTACTTTTCATGGATTTACAAAACTCATGGAACTGCATAAAGCAAGGCTCTGAATGTTTAATGCTTTAGCTGAAAAGCACTATGTGTTCAAGCAAGGGAAGAAGCAGGACAAATATTTTCACACATTATCAGACAGCTGAGTGAAACAGGCTCCACCAGAATTTACAACTGAAGGCTACCAGAATTTACAACTTGAGAAACTGTGGATCTCTGTATTTTCTCATTACAGTGTACTTGCCAGAGATAGAGAAGGTGCTTCCCCCTCCCCCTTTTTTTTCTTTTGCCATCTACTGTCTCACTACTTCCTAGTTAAACCTTGTCTCAAGTTATCAACAGTCTCTAGAGAGATAAGCTTCTTCTCACTTACAACCTGTCACTAATAATCGAACTTTCAAGACTCCATCTCGAAAAGAGACTACTGGAGGCACACAGGTCACAGGAATTAACTGCCACCAGTCCTTGCAAAAAATTAAGCTCATCAATCTATAGCTTCTCATCATAATTAGAATAACGGCTTTGAAAATTTGGGCTGATGTTGACTCGGTCTTATGCCACAATGACTGCTGATTAAAATCTTGGTGTGAAAGTTAATGATAAGTGCTGGTGGCGTTGTCATAGTAACAGGAACAAACAATTCCCTTGCTGTGACATTTTCAATGTCCTGCAGAAGAAAAACTGTCCTCTTTAGTGTGGCACTATATGAAGCTTATTTATGGCTACAGGGCTTGCTGGATTGATGACTGTCGTAACACACTGTCAAATCCTTTACTGACACATTCATTTTTTTGAGCCCCTGGTGTGGCAGAAATAAAACATAACAAAAATGTGGAAGTATTATTTATCAGGTTTTGTTTGAGTAAGTAGCAGAAGAAATAAATTTGGTATCTTTTTGTAACCAGATGTGCACACATCTCCCTACATTCACTAAATATATTAGAAACAAAAAGTATTTGATGCAATCAAGGATTCCTTTCCAATTTTTGAATGCACTTTTGGATTTTTAACAGATAAAATGCCAGAAAAATTAGTGCAGTCAACAAAGCTTTAAGAACACAGCTGTGCTTATGTGCATCAGAGCAAGACAGAGTGTATTGCACACTTGCACTCAAGTTTAAGAGCTCACATCAGATCTGGTCTCATGTTTGTTTCCATAATTAATTCAAAAAAATAGATTGAGATTTGAGTGACCCTAGTGACGGCTGCACGTTCTGATGATAATGTCTTCAGCTATTATTTTTATTGCTTTTCTAAATGAGAAGATACTTCCTCTGTCTTCTTTTCCAGATAATCTTTGCTTCCCTTATTCATTAATTTTAAGGCTCTAGTTAACTTATGCAGCTTTTACCATCTGCACTGATCCACCATTACAAGAATATCACTCTGGACTGCCACAAGTGAATTTATGATCTGATCATAACCATAAAGAGAAATAAATGTATGACTTAAACCTTCGCATTGCACACACACAAAAGTTTCTGTATATAGATTTTCCATGCTGATCACTTGAAGGCAAGATCTAGAAGAACGAAGACTTCACCCTCAAAACGTGAGGTGCCCCTGCAGAACTGATTCGCAGCTCTGCAGTCAGAGGACCGAAATGAACCTGTGACTGGCGAGTCCTCTGACATGGGAAAGGCAGCCAAACCAGTTCCCTGTCACATAACCAGTGACTCTCTTCTGAGAGGCACTGAGGCATCCATTTGCCACCCTGACTCACTGTCTAGAGAGGTATGCCGCTTACCAAGGGCCTGCATCAGGGATGCCACAGAGAGGTTACCAGACCTTGTATGCCCCACTGATTATTATTGGTTGCTGCTGCTCCATGTGGGCAGCAGCAATACAGCAATGAGTGACCTCAAGAACATCAAAAGGGATTACAAGGCACTGTGAGCAGCAGTGAAGGACTCAGGAGGACAAGTTTCTTCTTGCCAATACTCCCAGTTAAGGGGAAGGGGTTTGAAAAGGCTGATAGAATAAGGAAAATCAATAAGTGCTTNGAGTCAGGCCGGGAAGAAAACACCTGAGTGAAGGACAGCAGAACTCCAGGTCAGTAAACCAGCTTCAATAGGGTCCAGTCTTAAATGCCTTTATACTAATGCACGGAGCGTGGGGAACAAGCAGGAAGAACTCCAGGTCTATGAGTGCATGCAGGGTTATGATATCATTGGTATCACTGAAATGTGGTGGGATGGTTCTCAGGACTGAAATGTGAGGATAAGTGGGTACAGACCATTCAGGAAAGACAGGCAAGGGAGAAAGGTCCTCTACATCAAGGACCAACTTGAATGCATGGAGCTCCACCTGGGGAGAGAAGAACCAGAGGATCGTTTATGGGTGAGGATCAGAGGGAAACCAGAGAAGGGGGAGATCACAGTGGGGGTTTGCTACAGACCACCTGAACAAAAAGATCTAGAGGATGAGGCCATTTGTAGAGAGATAAGAGCAGCTTCAAGTTCACAAGCCATGGTCCTCATGAGGGATTTCAATCAACCAAATATCTCTTGGGAGGACAACACAGCATGGCAGTAGCAATCTAAGAGGCTCCTGGAGTGTGCTGAGGACAAATTTCTCATCAAAGTGATAGAGGAACCTACAAGAAAAAGTACTGCCCTGAACCTTGTCCTCAGCATCAAGAGGACCTGGTGAGTGAAGTGAAGCTCAAGGGCAGTCTCAGCTGCAGTGATCATGAAATGTTTGAATTTAAGATTATTTGGGTACCTAAGAGGATGCATAGTAAGCTTGTAACCCCTGACTTCAGGAGATCTGAATTCACCCCCTTCAGGGTTCTACTTGGCAGGGTATCATGGGATGAAATACTGGAGGGAAGAGGCACCCAAGAGCTATGGTTGTTATTCCAGGACCAACTCCTCCAAGCCCAGGTGAAATGTATTCCAAGAAAGAAGAAAGGCAAGAATTCCAGGAGGCCAGCATGGATTAACAATGTGCTCCTGCACTTACTTGGCTGCAAGAAGAAAGTCTATAGGCAACAGAAGCAGTGATAGTCTGGGTGGGAGGAGTACAGAGGACTACAGAGGATCCGTGCAGCCAGGATGCAGATTAGAAAAGCAAGAACAGAGGTAGAATTACATCTGGCCAGGGGGATAAAGGGAAACAAGAAGGGCTTATTTACATACATCAGTAACAAAAGGAAGGCTAGGAATGACATAGGGCCACTCAAGTCCCAGTACGCAAAGATAGAGACAGGGTGAAGGATGATCCAATCACTTTCAGTGAGGATCAGGTTTATGGCTATCTGAAGAACCTAAACATGCACAAGTCCATGGGGCCTGATGAAGTACACCCATGGGAACTGGCAAGTGAGGTTGCCAAGCCACTAGCCATCATATTTGAAAGATCATGGCAGTCTGCAGAAGTTCCTGCTAACTGCAAAAGGGGAAACATCACCCTCATCTTAAAAAAGGGGAAAAAAGGAAGACTCTGGAAGCTATAGGCCAGTTAGCCTCACTTCTGTGCCTGGCAAGATCATGGAGCAGATCCTCCTGAAGGCCCTGCTGAGGCATCTGGAAACCAACACGGCTTCATCAGAGGCAAATCATGCCTAATTAATTTGATGGCCTTCTATGATGGTTTACAGCACAAGTGGACAAGGGAAGAGTAACTGATGTCATCTACATGGACTGGTGTAAAGCATTTGACACTGTCCCGCATGACATCCTGGTCACCAAACTGTAAAATCATGGACTTGATGAATGGACCACTTGCTGGGTAATGAATTGGCTGGATGGTTGCACTCAGAGAGTTGTGGTCAATGGCTCAAAATCCAGATGGAGAGCAGTGACAAGTGGCTTCCCTCAGGGGTCAGCACCCGCTCCAGTGCTGTTTAACATCTTTGTTGGTGAAATGGGCAGTGACACTGAGTGCATTCTCAGCAAGTTTGCCAATGACACCAAACTGTGTGGTGTGATGGACACACTGGAGGGAAGGGATGCCATTCAGAGGGACCTGGACAGATTTCAGAGGTGGCCATCCTCATGAGATTCAACAAGGCCAAGTGCAAGGCACAAATACAAGCTCGGTGGTGAATAGATTGAAATCTAATTTTTGCAAAGGTCTGTTCAGACTCAGGCATCTCACTCAAAACTAAGTAAAGAAAGCATAAGTAAATGTCCAAGATAGAAAGTCCATAGTACAGACTGTAAGTATACTCAGAGCTCACTGGCTGAGCAAACAGATGAGTTAACAAGTGTATTTATTAAAAGTGAGGATAGAGATTGCTCATGAATTGAGAGGGTTTTTTTCTGTTCTCAGCAGCCTCACATACGTATAAACAAGTTGCTTGCAAGAACGATTAGGTACATGCATAATTCAAAAGCAATATGATAGTTACATGGAAGCAATTCAGCCTTCAGAAGCTGGCTTACTTACCTTGGTTACCATCTATGTCCTACCTCCTACTCATCCCCAGTTTCACATCATTACCAACATGTAACATGCTCAACCCATGCATATACCCTCCAATTTCATTTCATCTGTGAAAATTCCTTATTATCATCAGAAGTGCTCACTTGCTTATTGGACTTCAACATATTCCTCAGACTTCAAAATTCTCCTAGCATGGAAGTGTCTTCAAATCTGCGTTCAGTTAACCACTGCAAAGGCAACAGAACATGCATCTCTTCTAATTTCCATTAGCTAAGACACTGCTAATTCTCAAAGTTGCACCAGCAATTAAGGTGCACAAATTAAAATGAGCAAGTTTGTCAAGACACCAAACAACAAATGCTGTAATTTACTTCAAAACACATTAAATAATTTTAGGCAAGGGAAACGATTTCTTAGGAAACTTTCAAAAGCTTCAGTTAATACTGAAGTATATGTACATGTATATGTATATGTACATGTACATGTACATGTATATGTATATGTAAACAACATATACATATGGTTTAGAATTATTTTCTCTATTGCATAATTCAACTCTTCATATTAATATGCAGGAAGATAAATCTGCCCCTCAACAGTTTCAAGTCCCAACCATTGGTATAGTCCATAGTTGATTTATTCAGGCAATCTTCATGCTAATTATGATTGGCAATATTACCATACAGCACAGCAGTAAAAAATTTGCCCTTGCTAAATTACTTGTGATCTTTTATATATAGTTTTTCCCATAGTACTTTATTCTCATAATTTTTAGCATCATTTATGTGTTGATATTTGGACATTATCTTGCCTCTTCTATAAAATAAAAGCTAGTTAAAATACATGAAGATATTGACTGCCCAACTAATGACAGCATAGTTCTTGCAATGGGTGCATCAGTTGATATTTTCAGAGGTCAAGCTCCATGTGGTCTACGCTCCAATTTATTACAGAAGTTTTGAGCATAACTACTGCAAGTACAATTTACTCCAGTTTTCCAATATGCCTTGACAATCACATTTTTTTTCACTGTGTTTATTAGCACAGCAGCAAAGAATTTAGAGGTTTATATAGGTTTAAAAAGTGAAATATCAATTCTATTTTAGTATTTTATTTAAAAGGAGTTGGCTATAACAGAAAAACACTGGTCAAGACACAGACAGTTTCTCAGATGTTTCAGAGACAAAAGTTCGGTTGACTTAAAGCAGTGTGATATTCCCTAGGACTAACTCAATTAGAAACAGGAATTTCCATAGGTCCCAAATTATCAGTAATGGACAATAACCAAATACTTGATCTTTCAGCAATTAATTCATGCTAGCAAGAGCTTTAAACAAGTAAAAGTCAAATATATTTATATTTCGTCTTCAAAATGCATGGTTTGATCTGTTCAATTTTGTATCTGTAAGGATTGGGTTTTCTTTTTAAAAAAGTAGTTGTAAAGTTAGCATTCCTGGGTTCAGATTTGGATTTCATTCTGTTTAGTGAGTGGCTTTTGATCACATGCATGTAAGCTACCTGCCCTGGCCCCCTGCAATTATAACTTAAGTGGTGTATTACAAAGTAAAATAATATAACAGAAGTTGTGATCATTATGGATCAATGTATCTAGCAAATGCTGCGGGATTACGTGTAAGGACTTGTGACAAAATATCAGTCTTCCATTTCCTTTGCATTTCCTTTGCTTCTTCATTTTTCAGCTCAGATTTGTTATTTAAAATTGGGTTTTTTAATGAGAGTGAAGCATAGTGTGTTAAACTGGCTATCAGATATAGTTTATACCCTTCTTATGCCTTACAAAAAAACCTGAGTGCACCACATGGAAACTCTGTGACTGTACAGACTGTCAAATATATTTAAAAAAAAAATAAAACCAAAAAAACCTCTAGCAGTCAGTTTTAATTTTTGCATGGCCATCAGCTTTTCTTGTCCTATTAATTACCATAATAGCTACACAGTGTTGAGCAAAATACCAGAAGCTTTCATTAGAACCATTAACATAATTTGATAACTGATGATATTTGATTTCTGACTTTTGAACTTTGACTTAAAGCTTGGTGCAAGATGTAATCTCACTGATTGGATGTTTTTTAAAATACGAACACTTCATGTTACATTGCTTTGTTAACTGTAATTAATGTTCACATTTGTCACAAATTATATCATTTAAGAAAGAAGCAATAATGATGAAAGATGTGACAATGTTAGATCCATGTCATCTTCCCCCAAATGATTAAGTCCTGATTTACAGATTGCTCAAAACACAGTGGTCATGCATGCAGTAATGGATATATACAAATAAGGACTTTTCAATAAAGGATTAATGGTTTTGCTTAACTTCAAAAAAGTAAGATCGTTATTAAATCCATCTACGTCAGATGTTTCACAGCTATGTTCAGCATATTGTACTTACTATACAGATTTCAATTACAGTCTTTTCCTCATCTTGAAATACAAGACAAAGTAAGATGAGTTTTCTACTCTATCTAGAGCTTTTCAGAGACTGACAGAAGCTTCATATCTGCCCATAGCTCTTACACTCATAAATTAGCTCTGCTCCCCCCACAGCATTTGGCCACATCAGAGCTGGAACTGGAGCTAATAAGCCCTGCATTCCGAGAGGACTCAATCTTGTATCTGCTCTGTGTTGTCTGTGAAAGTAAGATGCATCCAGAGATTCTTCAAGTGCATGCAGTTTTCTGTCATAACCAGGCTTGAGATGCTTATTGTGACCTGCAAATCACTATGTGGATGTGTCCAGGCTAATTATTGCAAACTGTGTTCCTCTTTAGTATGACAAGCAAAGGAATACAATGTAAGTAAAACCAGGATGGCTTCGCTTTTAGCTTTTCAAAAATATATTAACAAATGAGCTTTGATGGCTAGGGGGTGATCATTCTCATGGCCCTACAATTGACTTGCTCCTACAGTTCCATGTTCTGACACTGGGGCTCCAGATCTGGATGCAGTACACCGGGTGGAGTCTTATGAGAGCAAATCAGAGGGGGGAAAATCACCTTCCTTGACCTGCTGTTGACAATTATCTTGATACAGCCGAGGATTTGGTTGGTCTTCTGTGCTGCACTCACACAGTTACAGCTTTAAATCTAGTTTAAAGCCCCCTTACTAAGCCTGGCCAACTCAAGAGCAAGAATTCTTTTTTTGAGACAGTGGAACTCTATCAGTTGCCACCAAGCACAGTACCCTGTACATCTCATCACGATCAAAACCCACAAAATTCCACTTATGGCACCAGTCCTTGAGCTATATGATAATCAGGTGTGTTTTCCTATTCCATTCTGTATTTTTTCCTACCTCTGAAGTAATTGAGAAAAGCAGAGTCTGTGCTCCCAATACTTCAACCAACTGCCTTTAGTGCTCTTAAGTCCCTTTTGATTGCTTTCGGACTTCTCTCTTCAACCTTGGCACTGCTTAACCTGAAAATACAGTAGCAGGTAATAATCCAGAGGTCCAGACCAGACGAAGGAACTTCATTGGAATATCCTTAGGCCAGCTGCAGGGAGGCAGCAGACTACCATGTGGTATGGGTCTGGGCAGCATATTGGCCCTCTGTATCACTCAAAAAGGAATCACCTACAACAACAACCCTCTGTGTTTTCTTCTTAATAGAGGCAGTCCTAACACTTAATAGAGAAAGTCCTAACACCTGACTGACTCATACTAGGAAACCACCCTGGATTAATCTTCCTCTACATACTGTCATCTGGCCCTCAAATTCCAGTGCCACACACCTATTGTGTAACTGGAAAGGTGAAGCAGTCTGGGAAGGCATTTGTCTGCTGCCCCAAGAAGGGAACTATTTCCATTCCACCCTGTCTCTTAGATCTCCTCCTGCCTTACAAGAAAGTAAAGGATCCTCTGCTTCTTGTGGAGTCTCCTTCAGACATTTTTCCCTCAGAAAGACAAAAGAACACAGCAGATGTTGCTACCTAGATAAGATTTCTAGAAGACTTGGAAGCAGAAAAACACCACCAAGTTGAAAAGCTTACACATAGTCTGTCTAATATATCAGTTGTGAAGACATGCAGAAAAAATCCACAATGTTGCTCTAATGTCTGAATGCTAAGCTCTGAATGAACCAAACAGAGGATATGTTCTGTCCCTGAGTGATAAAAGACGCTATCACTATTCTACCATACCAAAGAAAAAGAGGCTATTAAATATAATGCATAAAATAACATTTAGCAATTAAATTGGGATAATTGCTTCACAAAAAGGACATTCAGTAAAGTTCTAAACCATTGCTCTGAACTGAGAATTATTCTGCCTAAGTTAAATCAAGTAAAACTTCTCAAGCACTCTCTTAAAGAAGACCTGAAAAAAAACAGAAGGAACTACCTAATTCATCATGATTTGCACTATTAAAAACAGTGAATTTCAGACGGTTTGTCCATTACCATTCTTGTCTGCCTGTATATGCAGCCTATATATATAGCAGGAAAACACTTACATACTTATTTGGATCTACACAAGCTCTGAAATGACCATTCAGGTTAGCATGCTGTTGTGGACTCAATTTGAGTTTCTTGCCTGAGGTATTGTGTTGCTACAGCAACTTGCAAAAATTTTTTGACTCTGTGAACTGGTAGAATCAGTTTGGAGCTTCCTGTTTCCTGCTCCTTCTTCACTTCTTGTCTTTGTTCACAAAGAGGCACATTTCACTGGATGGAATACAGTATCCATCTTGCCCTGGAAAAATGGTGAATGGAGAGAGTGAAACCTCAGAGATCAGTAGAGGTTTCATGCAGCCCATTGTTTGCTGAACTGACAGACTGGAAATGGAAGACTGGATTGGAGGCACATGGAACAAGGAACCAGACCTTAATTGAACCACTGACACTGTGGGATGTTATGCACAGCCTGAATGGACTCCATGTTTCGAGGAAAACTGGAGGTTTTTTCTCTTTGAGCAGATGGGTGTAGCACTTGAGCCCAGTTTTGCAAGAACATGTGATTAATTTTTGTACGTCTTCATGTTGGGGTTTTTATATGAGGAGAATTAAATGTGTCATGTTGCTTTTCCCAAATGAAGCTAGTCTAAGAGTTTGCTGGCAATTGAAGCCTTCTCATTTTGTTTTTTTGTTTTGGTCCACTAGCACATTAACTAAATGAACTGGTTAATTTCATCTCAGATCTGATCAACTGATTACATTAAATGGCAAGCCAGCCAGGAGTTGTGATGAACCCTTGACACATGTATAAATCAGACTGGAAATCATTAAAACCAAGGGTCAGAAACCAACTCTGCTGGGCACTGTAGAAACACAACAGAAAAGCAAGGGCTGTTGAAGTTTTCTGAGTCACAGTTTACAGGAGGAAAACCTAGCAGTGAGATATGTCCATCTATTACACACTTGAAGTAGAGGAATGACCATCACTTGACAATCTAAGAAAGGCTAAACAAAACCAAAAAAAAAGTTCACGAGAGGATAGTACAGCACTGTTAAGGAAGAACAAATACAGAAACATACTGTCTTATCTATTTCTTTTCTGTATTATGCAGCTGAATAGCATATCTTTAAATGATGTTTATTAGAAACATGGTGAATCATTCTCCATCACTTCATAGACCCAACACTGATAACGTATTTCTTCATCTCGAGTGGCAGAAATTATTCTGCAGAAGTACGAAGGGAGTCTCAGAGCTGCTCCTTTTTTGATCCTCTGCACAACATTATATGAAGCTTACAGGTAGGTAGAGTTTCCTATACGCTATGATTCTAGGTGTCCCCCATTCACACATGATGATGGTATCCACACTGGGCAGGTAGCATAAGAGAAATAAAAGTAAATTGTAATAAAAGCTTGTCACAGGATCAATCTTATACCTTGAAATTGAGCATTTTGGCTCTACTTCAGCATTCATCAGCCAGAACCTATTATCGTATGACAATATTCCATTTCACTGATATCTGTTCATTATAAAATATATATATTTACAGTATTTGGAAGGTGATCTTTAATGCTGTGAATGCCCTTTAAAACGAGACTATTTTAACATTAGAGATTCCAAATGACTAGTCAAGATACTCAATTCTCTGTTTAAATCTTTAAATATACTCAGGAATTCCTTATTTCAATAGACTTTCTAATGCCTGGTCCTTTACTGTTTAAATATATATTACAATGTAAAATGAGAATGGTCTTCATTAAACTCATTGCACTGAGTTTAAAAAAGGGAATTTTTCTATTATATTAGTTTTACTCATTTATCAACATATGTAACCACTAACCAAGAAGAGCAATAATAATATTTATTTGTGTTACTTTCTTTGAACTTTTCGGGTTTGGAAGAAATCTAAGAGAACTGCGTATCCCAATACATTAGATTTGAAAATCCTAAGACTGACAGTGGAATACAACACATTACATTCTACCCATTTCCACCACATACGTCTCAACCTCAGCTCATAAACCTTTACATCATAAAAAGGCCTTTACAAAATATTATTATTGACAGAAATCTTGTGCTATTAAGAGATCTTTTCCTCCCGAATAACTCAATATGAAAAATTAGCTTTTTTCCTACTTTTTTTTAAACAAACCTGTTCTTCATGTAGGCAGTGTATTTAGGGGGAATTTTAAAAAGTGATAAAAGCACCAGTCTCAAAACTGTACAGAGAAAATACCTAATAGAATCTGAGACTGAGCACAATATTATCAGTGTCAGCATACTGATGACCCAGATGGTATTTGTATGTTTGAAGTATGACATCTTTACTCCTCTGTCATCCAACACAAGTAATTAACAATAATCAAGTGGGTGTTAATTGGATATAATGGAACAATCTCCAGTCAGTCTGAGCCTACTATTTGCCTCTTACTAGTAATTATGAACAGTAAGTACTCGCACTGATCTCCTTCTTCTCACTGAAGCCAAACAGAGGTGCAGTATTTACTCAGCTGATAGCTTGTTTTGTCTGCAATTTAGTCTGTTTTAAGCCAAGAAACTCATAATTTGCAGTGCCGTCACCAGCTGCCAGGATCACACAAAAGAATGCAAGGCCCTAGATGACAGCAATTCATTATATATCATCCAGGAAAGGACAATTATTAATTAAACTGACCAGTTACAAGCACAATAGCCAAAACATCTGGACATGTAAATATGGAAAACTATCCATTTGTATACCATAAGTTCAGATTTCAGATTTGTATTTCTGACAGATGCTGTTCAAGCAGAAAACTTCCGAGCTAGTATTCTTCCTCTATGAAAGACACTAACAACCTTTTTGCTGATAGGAAAGTGGTGAATAATCTCAGCCACATCACTGTAGAATGTGCTTGGCTGTTTGATTACTACTGCTGTAGCAAATTGAAAGTATCTTATCAAGAGTGACCATTAGAAACGTATTACCAACCATTAAGCAGATGGTTAGATGTTTTAAAATAGCTTTTACATTGTAATAGAATCCAGAGCAGTCAGCCTTATTTATGATTCTATTAAAGGCAAAAAGAAAAAAACACAGTACCCACCCAACCCCCCAAAAAACCCCTGAGAAGCATCAATGAAATTTGGTGGGGTTTTTGTCTGGTGAAAGGGCCATTTTTCAGTCATTTTGCAAACCATTACATATTTGATCTATGAACCAGAGAGTTCATTGCAACACTTAAGCACATTTAAAAGTTATTAATTTTACTCCTTTGGGAAAAAAGAATACACCTCTCCACAATTTCAGGAATTGGATTAATTCAACGTATCAAAACATACAAACATGTAGCACACCACATTAGGTCATTTTGTGGGACAGCTTCAAAGAGTTTTTTCCAGGAAACTGTTTGTATCGTTTAATCCACCGTAAACTTTGTTTCATTTAAGAGGCACTGAATTCATTTGTGCCGAGACGGGCTGATTTTTTTTTTCTTACGCTACATGCAGATGTTATCATTATGTCAAAAAAGTAAGACATGCATTGATTTACAGTAATTATACACTATGTGGAATGCAACTACTGATTGATGCAGAAATCCAGAAATATAGACCATTAGGTACCGTCATATTATTGATTCCATGTTTAAATTTGGGAAAATCACTCTAAACTCGATGAGAATATTGTAATTTTCCTGTGTCAATTCAACATCTGCTGTTAGTGCTTCAACTTACACATTTTAGAAAGGAAATAGAACTATATAGAAATTTTAAATCAAATGCCACAAGTGAACCTCAAAGCAAATCATGATACATATACACTAGTTTAACACAACTAATAACTGGTTTAACCAATAATATTCAAACATATTAGAAGCACCTCATAATTCAAGAAATAAGAATCCTACCAATGAAACACAGGTAAGATTAGCTGTAAGAGCTGGGGCTGTTCAGCCAGGAGAAGAGGAGGCTCTGGCGAGTAACTGAAGGGAGCTTCAGGAAAGCTGNATGTTTAGCAAAATCAATTCTTTGCAGACATTATATTAAAATTTCCCTATGAGTGTTACATGTTTCAATCATAATTCCCCCAATGTTTTCTTTGCAAGTCATTTATTTCAGAACAAAAAAGTTCAGATAATTCCTTCACACTTCTCCCGCACAAGTATTTAGGAGGCTAAAATTTCCTTTAGCCCTCTGCAAATTTATTTGAGGATTATAGCAAAACATATTTCATGAAATGGTTGAATTTAAGGTTATTTGAGTACCTAAGAGGATGCATAGCAAACTTGTGTCCCTGGAATTCAGGAGAGCTGACTTCATCCTCCTCAGGGATCTACATGGCAGGGTATCATGAGATGAAGCTCTGGAGAGAAGAGGAACCAAATCTCAGGAAGAACTCCTATCCTAAACCTTGTCCTCAGCATCAAGGAGGAACTGGTGAGTGAAGTGAAGCTCAAGGGCAGTCTCAGCTACCCTTCTACTCTGTTCTCATGAGACCCCCATCTACAGTACTGCTTCCAGCTCTGGAGCCGCCAAAACAGGAAAGACATTGAATTGTTTAAATGTGTCCAGAGGAGGGCAAGAAGGATGACTAGAGGGCTGGAGCACCTCTTCTATGAGATGAGAGACTTGGGACTGTTCAGCCAGGAGAAGAGGAGGTTCTGGCGAGTAACTGAAGGGAGCTTCAGGAAAGCTTGGAAGGACTGTTTACAAGGGATTGTAG
>VZRI01007715.1:0-32840 GCA_013397515.1 Upupa epops
TTCCCCTATCAATTGCTTGAAACGGTCCCTTTCTCCTACGCTCCTCTCCAACAGGTCAGTCCCCAAACTCTACTGGTCCCTGGGGTTGTTGTTGCTAGAATGCATACTCTACACTGGCGTTGTTTAATTTCATTCAGTTCCTCCTTACCCAACTCTCCAGCCTGTCCAGGTCTTGCTGAATGGCAGCCCAGTCCCGTGGGGTGTCAGCCACTCCTCCCAGTCTTGTGTCTTCAGCACACTTGCTGACAGTGCACTCTAATCCCTCATACAGGACATTGATGAATATATTGAATAGTACTGGTCCCAGTACCAACCCCTGGGGAACTCTACTAGATCAAGGTTTCCAACTAGACTCTGCCCCTCTGACTAGTACTCTCTGTCTTCTATCCTGCAGACAGTTCGCCATCCACCCAACTGATTTTCCAGACCAGACTGCCTCAGTTTGGCTGTGAGGATACTGTGGGAGTCTGCATCAAATGCCTCACTGAAGTCAAGACAGCCCAGATCCACTGCTTAGCCATGATCTCTCCACCTGGTTATGTCCTCATAAAAGGCTTTCAGGTTGGTCAAGAATGACTTCCCCTTGGTGAAACTTTTTACTGCCCCTGATGACTGTCTTGCCCTTGATCTGTCTGGAGACAGCACCAAGGACAAGTTTTTCCATCACCTTTCTGAAGATGGAGGTGAGGCTGACCAGTCTATAGTTACTCAGATCCACCCCTTCTCACCCTTTTTGTCTAGAATTCAGACCCATAGAACACTGAGTTGGAAAAGACCCCGAGCATCATCATCTCTTCTTCCAGCATGCACAAGACTAATAGAAAATGAGATGTTAACAGAAAGCAACTGGTTGCCTGTGGGCAGCAAAAGATCAGCTTTTCCTGACCTGGGAATATTCCTGGTGTGACAGAAATGGCAGCAAAATGAAATGTTCAACTGGCCTGGTTTTTATCCCCCACTGATGAAACATCTGAAGTTCAACTGTGGTTCCTACCTGGGCTTTTTTGCGCTGGAGGGATTTCTGGGAAAATGAGGGGTTTAATACTGGAGGAAGATAATTGAGCTACATTAGGGTTTTTAACTAAGGGTTATGGATTGCCCAAATTGCTGTTTCCCTCTGAAAAGCTGGTGCCTGCGGGAGACAGCAGCCTGCTACAGCTCTTAGCTGGCGGACTTCCGCGTTTAATGGGAGCCAACTCCTCTCACCACGCAAGTGCTCACCTGTAATTATTCTAGATAAAGGCATAAGAAAGTCTTTCCAGCAGCACATAAATCTCAGTCAGATGGGAATAAACTGTAGTTACCTGAAAGCCAGGTTCATTTTCCTATCTCACTGAAAACCGGGAAATTTTCAATTAAAACTTCTCAGCTGAGAGAGTTTCCTGGCCCCTACAATATTTCCCTTTGGCGGGTTTTGGTTGGGTTTTTTTCACTGCTTTTTGTCAGCCACCTCTTAGTCACAGTCCATTCTTCCTCTAGGGAGATTTTTTTAGAAGACAATGCACCAAGGAATCAGTTCATGTGAGTCATCCCTGAGCACAACCAAAGAGCCTTGAGAGTGATGAAATGGGTTTGTGTCACCTGCAAACGCACTGATATTTATCCCTATAATCCTTCACACTTGCAGTTCAAGCAGCACAGGATTTATCAGCTCCCTTGTCAAATGCTGCCTGTAATTGTAGTTAGCAGCAGGCTCGGTGGAAGCTGAGAGGAGAAGGATGGAAAAGGAGATAACCACTCACTTCTTCCCAGGGGAAGTGTGGAGAGGCACTTGCTTTGAACTTGGTGGTCCCCTGCTCTTTTCAAGTGCTCCCACAGCACTGGGTTGTAAAAGCAGAGCAGCAGAACAAATGCACCTGTGTAGTTCAGCAGGGGCAACACAAGTAAATGTCTTGCTCGAACAATGTGGAACACAAGACTAGAAGTATTTTGAGAGTTTGCCAAGCTGAACAGTTGCATGGCAACCCCACTGCTTGTTGCCATCGCTCTGAACATGGTGTCACTCGGCTGCAGGGTGTCAGTGTGTGGCAGCATTTTCCTTCCACTATTGATGCTATTCTGCTTTTGAAGTGGTTTAGACCCCTTCAAGAGGTGGTGATTAACAAATGGCACCACCTGGACAGGGGATGTCAGATGATTAGATGATGCTGGAAGAAGCTACTGATTTGCTTTACCTCCTGTAGGATTTGCCCCTGTTCCCTGCCCTGTGGTATAAAGACACAGCAGAAGGCCTGGCAATTGGCTCCCTTCACATGTGCTCCACACAGCTACTAACATAGTCGTGCAGTTACTCATTTCCTCTTAAAACATGGCTGTGAGGCCAAGAGAATGAAAAAGGGAAAATGTGGGACTGGGCCAGGTATTCCCCAAGTTCAGCTGATTCTTCTGGCACTTCTCCTGGGGNTCATTCATGTTGATTAATATGGAAAGGCCAAGTGTCAGGACAAAGGAGCCAGGCTCTCTGTTCAGTGGCATCCAATGCTAGGACAAGGGTGTCTGCTGGGACAGAGGAAGTTTCACATCAAGATGAAAAGAAACTTCTTCCTGGTGAGGGTGACAATGCCCTGGAAGGGGCTGCCCAGGGAGGTTGTGGAGTCCCCTTCTCTGGAGACATTTAAAGCCCATCTGGACTGTTCCTGTGTGACTGGATCTAGTGGATCCTGCTGTTGGGGGAAGATTGGACTGGATGATCTTTGAAGGTCCCTTCCAATCCCTATCAGTCTGTGTATCTGCAATTCTCCCTCTTTGCCTTGTGACCTGCAGTGTGTTGAATTGATAGGAGTGTCCTTGGGAAAGTCTGTTTGCCAGTGGCTTTGTCAAAGATACTCAGGTAGAGCTCCTTTCCATCTCTTAGGTCTGACAGACTACAGTGAAAACATCTATGTCTTCATAATGAACGGTGTGACCTGTAATGTGGCACCTTATCAACTCCCACTTTATACTTTGTCTTTCAGTGTGGTGTTTAGTTTCCTTTAGTTTGGCTTCTCCCTGGAAGGAGAACTGTTACACATGGAGGTGGGTGGTGTTCTGCTGGCAGAAACCTGTAGGATTTGGCCTTTACCCCTGCTGAATGTTGAGTCTGTACTGTGAATTTCAGTTGACTGAAGAGGATGAGGCAACTGAGTAGGTCATGGGTGCAGGACAAGACAAGACCCATTCAGGGAAATCATAGAATCATGAAGCTTGGAAGAAATCTTCAAGATCATCAAGTCCAAACATCTACTCTACAACCCCCAATCACTAATCCATCTCCTGAAACACGCTGTCTGCCTGCTTGTTGAACCCTTCCAGAGATGGTGCCACCATACCCTCCCTGGGCAGGCTGCTCCAAGGCCTCTCCACTCTTGATGGCAAGAAGTTTTTCCAAACTGAACCTCCCCTAGCACAACCTGACCCCATCTTGTCTTGTCCTAATACTAGTCCCTAGGGAATCAAGGCCAACCCCTACCTCACTCCATTCTCCCCTCAGGTAGTTATAGAGAGCAAGGAAGTCTTCCCTTAGCCACCTCTTCGCCAGGCTGAACAGCCCCACGTCTCTCAGCCTCTCCTCATGGAGCACTAAGCACCAACTCCATAGCTACTCCAAGTCTTGTCCCACCAACCTGGTAAAGAAAAGCTGCTCCTGCTGGGATTAAACTGTGGTTCATGCTCTGTGTGGCTGACTGCAAGGAAAAAGCCTTGTGCTGTTGCTCCATCTTCAATGAAATAAAAAGGGAAGTAGGACATGCTCTGCCGTTGTGGGGAGAGTGGGGAGGAGGAAGGGCTGGAGCAGGAGGAACTGCCAGGCTGGGAGTTGATGTGAGCCCTCACTGTGCTCAAGTGGCAACCCATCCTCTGCTAATAGATTAGCAGCCATTTCTCTGCCTCTTCATCATATTAGCAGTGATGTGCCTTGGCTTGGGGACAGAAATAGATGGAGCTTTAGCTGGGCTCCCTTCAGACCCTTTCTTTTTTTGCTATGTAGCTTTTATTTTTGGTCAATAATTATCAGGTATTTGCATCACTATTGTCCTGCCAGAAAAGGCTTGGAAAAAGAAAAACCCCAACCCAAGAGCTGACTGAACAGTCGCTTTTCTTTGGGCATCTGGAGATGTTCAATATTTTGCTTATCACTTTCTTTAGTTGCACAGGGGAGACAGAGCTGCTCTCTCCAGTCTGGATCAAGACAAGCATAACTTCTGCAACTGGGGAGAGAGGATGAGCTGCCACAGCAGTGCCAACATTTCTGGCTCACACTCTTGAGCATTGTGGTTCATGTGTCAAAGCCTGAATGCGTAGCTGGGTGAGCAAAGCCCAGGCACTGCGGTTCCGACCTGTTTGGGTTTCAGCCAGCTCTGCTCTAGGGATTTCATGGGTCTGGTTTTTATTCTTCCTTCCGTTTGATGTGGGTCACACAGCCCTGGAAACAGAAAACCAGGAAGCTCTTTTTACTGCTGCTGGTTAAGTTATTAAAGGGCTGTATTGAGCCGTCCCCTTCCTTGCAGGATGAGAAATCTACAGTTACTTAAAGCAAGAAGGCAAATATTTAAAGCCAATACATACTCTAGATATATTCTGTAAAGCAATATGCGTGGGAGCTCGCTGGATATTTCTGGAGGCTCCATACCCACTGCCTACAAGGACTGTGCCTTTGCTTAAGCACAAAATCCAACTCATGGACCTGGCTCATGTTATGAACATCTGCAGTGGAGATGACCCCAGTGTCAGAGCTTTCTTTAAGCAATTCTGCCCATAGTGAGTGTTTCTTTTGTGTTGTGGACATACATGTTGCTCTGCCCTACTCTGCCTGCAACATGAGCATGCGGTGACCTGCTGTTCCTTCTTCAAGGCAGTCAAGGCTGTAATCTGTGGTGATGGAACAGGAGAATATACCTGGCTGTGATCACCTGAATTATAAAACAGTTATCAGCTCTTGAAGTCTGAGTCACAAGCTCTTCCATGTGAGGTGGAAAATGCTGCCTGCTTTTCTTTCTCTTCGTACAGAACAAAGTAAGAAGAATAAATGATTGAGGGGAGCAGGTGAAACTTCTCAGAAATGTTTCTCATGCTCATCAGATGATTCTTCTGATCAGATGCTGCTCAGTCGCTTTATTATTATTATTACTATTATTATTACTATTATTAAAGTGTAAGGAGTTAGGGGTTTAGTTAATTTTTAAATATAATTGCAACTCTCAGCCTTACTTCTCCCTATCCCATAGTAGTGGGTCACAACTTGTTATAGAGCATCCTGATAGCCCTAGAGCTTTTTGCTTTAAACAAGTTCTAACATAAACTTTGAAAAAGATGACAGGCTCAAAAGAGGATGAAAACTCTGCACAGTTTTCCCCAGGGAAGTGTCTCTAATATCCTCTGTCTAGAGGCTGTGTTGGTTTTCACTCCCCTGTTATTATCATGCTCTTGTTTTCCCCTTCTCAAAAAGACACGAGCATCTGGCCAAGCACATGAACCACCAAGGACCATAAAACACATCCCACATAGAGGCCAGAACAGCAGAGTCAAACACAGCAGTATTCTGGGAGAGTCCATTTGGTACCACACAGAGAAGTTACTCCTATTTTCTGACCTAGAAAGGCAGATAAATAATGTAGGATTACCATAAAAATAGAAAACTAGCTCAAGATTTATTCTTTACAAGGAAGAAATGCTGTTAATTCCTTCTCTTCTCATTCTTCCTTCTTGCTCAGCAGTCTCTTCTAGGTTTTAAATTTGCATTTGTGCCAACTTGGCAGGCGGCATAGAAACAAAGATTGTCAATAATAAATGTGCTGTGCACACTGATTTGGCAAGGGCTTCTCTAGATCAGCCCGGGCTCTGCTCCGAGATTACTTTTTATTACTATTTAATTTCACACCAGCCTGAGAGAAGCTGCCGGCCGAGGTCCTAGAGATCAGTGTTCTGTAGGCAACTGCTTCCTGCAAGAATTTAGAGCCCATTAAGGAGTCAAAGAAGCAGCTCTAGATTTCCAAAACCTCCATGCAATGAGCCAAAGCTGCTCTCTTTACTGAGTTCCCAGTGAGGTCACTGCTGCTGCTCCTCAGGGACTCTTCCTGGGGTTTCACGGACTTGGTACAGCCAGGATGTAGCTCAGTGCTTACCCGCTCGGTGAATGCCCATTGCCACAGAGGGCAGGCTTTGACCTGGAGGGCTGTTGGGATGAGAATAGTTCCAGAGAATGAGAGGAAACAGCCTCAAGCTGTGCCAGGGGAGGTTTAGGTTGGCCATGTGGAAAAAATCTTCCTGGAAAGAAGGAAGATTGGCCTTGGCACAGGCTGCCCAGGAAGGAGGTTGAGTTGCCACCCCTGGATGTGTTTCACAATCATGGGGATCAGGAGCTCAGAAAAAGGTTTTAGCAGTGGATTGGAACAGTTGAGTTAGTGGTTGGACTTGATAACCTTGAAGGTCTTTTCCAAGCTAAACACTTCTGTGTAGAGGTTTTTTTAAGAGACAGCAGGTTCCTACTGACAAGCCCTAGCAGGAAGGTTCTTTCGGTGTCTTCTGAGAAGGTCTTTCCTCACAGAAAGGGTGATCAGGGCCTCGAATGGACAGCTCAGGGCAGTGGTA
This sequence comes from Upupa epops, assembly GCA_013397515.1. Taxonomy (NCBI): domain Eukaryota; kingdom Metazoa; phylum Chordata; class Aves; order Bucerotiformes; family Upupidae; genus Upupa; species Upupa epops. The sequence goes on from VZRI01007715.1 coordinate 6,565, forward strand.
GAGTCCTCATGTCTGGAGATGTTTAAGGACAGACTGACTGTAGTCCTTAGTGCCCTGGTCTGGCTGATGTGGTGATGTCAAGTCCTGGGCTGGGCTGGATGAGCTCAGAGGGCTTTTCCAGCCTCAATAATGCTGTGATTCTGTGATTCAGCCATTGCAAGCTTTAGCCTCATAATTTCCATCTCCTCTTGCCTTTCAGATGAGGATGCGGCGATGGGGCTGGGCTCTCCCTACATGCCATGAGCTCTGCAGGAGCCAACATTCTATCTACCGTGATTGTGAGCCAAACTAATGGGACTCAATGATCTTAAAGGTCCTTTCCCATCTAAGAGCTTGTAATAGGTCATGTCCACAGTGGTGTGTACACACAGTTCACATGTGTGACAGGGAACTGCTGTGAAGAGACTACAAGGATGATGCAGAGCTACAAGGATGATGAAGGGAGTGGAGTATCTCCCTGATGAGGAAAAGGCTAAAGGAGCTGGATCTCTTCAGCTGGGAGAAAAGGAGGCTGAGGAGTGACCTCATTCATATTGATCAACATGGAAAGGGCAGGCATCAGGAGGAAGGAGCCAGGCTCTGCTCAGTGACATCCAGTGATAGCACAAGGGTCAACCGGTGCAAACTGGAGTAGAGAAGGTTCCACATAAACAGAAGGAAAAACTTTTTGCCAGTGAGGGTGACAGAGCCCTGGCACAGTCTGCCCAGTGAGGCTGTGGTGTCTCCTGCTAGTAGGCATTCAAACCCTGCCTGGACGCTGCCCTGTGTGACCTGATCTAGGTAATCCTGCTCTGGCAGGGGGGTTTGACCAGATGATCTCTTAAGATGTCCCTTCCAACCCCCCACATCCTATGGGTACCAATCTCTGTGGTGGTTGTGAGAATAGGCTCAGGTTTACTGAGCAAGGTGCCCCAATATGCTGCTTCCCTTTGAGCATCCTTTGCAGGAAAGGTCTGTGGTTTCCTAAGCACTTACTCCTTGAGTGCTCACTGGCTCTTCAAGCATTTCTAGCCATCTCATGATAGCTATGTTTACTTCCCAGCTAGCATATGCAAATACCCACAATGTGTCTTCACAACAGAATGAGAAATTACCCAAAGTTTATTGCTGGCTTTTGCCTCTGCTGCCTCCTAGATAAAAATCCACCCACAACTCATTTCCCTCATCTGGTTGGTATCAGCTGGGCTGACAAACTAAAACCATGGAGATCAGGAATAATTAGGAAAGCTTAAGGGATATCTGCCTGTTCTCTGGAAATAAGACAAAGTGCGTTTTCCACAACGCTGACCCAAGGAGCATATCCCACACAGGTTTTGTTAAAAGGTATATTTAAAAAAGAAAACAACACTTCAGTGTGTCAGCTTCATGGGAGGAATCCAAAGGATTTGAGTCTGAAAGTGGGGTGCGACATAGGGATGTGGATGAGTAAAAGTAGAACAATTTTAAAGGTTCTGCAGGATAGAAAAACAAATGGCAACAGGCATGATCTTTGGTTGCCCTCTGGCTTAGAATCATAGAATCATTCAGAGTGGAAAAGAACTCCAAGCTCCCCAAATCCAAACATGAACCCAGCTGACCCAAGGCCACCACTACATCCTGTCCCTGAGCTCTGGCTCTTACCGACTGTGAAACATGGCCAGGGCTGGAGATTCAACCAACTTCCTGGGCATCCCGTTTCAAGGCCTGAGGACTCTTACCAGGAAGGAGATTTTCCTGAGGGCCAACCTAAACTTCTCTTGTGGTTGTGTGAAAAGGCTGAGTACTGAGAAGGCAGATGCTGCTGGGCAAAGGGGATGCGGTAAGTGTTCTCAAGGCCAGAAATGAGGGATCCATGAGTCATCCAGCAGGATTGAAGGATCTGCTTGTGCTTCCATCGACTTGTGAAACTTGTTCAGTGCTGCCTCCACACACACTGGAATCTCCCTCACAGCAAGCCTCCACCTCATGGCTTTTCCCCAACCTTCTCTGGAAAGGTGAGGGGAAGGAATGTGATGAGCCTGAGGGCAGAGGTGCTGGTAGAAGAGGGACTCCAACACTCTGCACTGTGCCAGCAGGGACTGGAGCTGAAGGCTAGCAGCGTTATCAGATTACCAGCTGCTTGTTTTGACATGGAATTACCCTTGTCTGCTCAGTATGGTAAAGCTACTACCTCTGTGCCACTGGAGTTCAACAAAGCAAAATCTGGTTGTTGGGTGGGGTGGCAGTCCTGGCTTTCCTAAAGAATTAATTCAGAAAGTTCATTTAAAAGCTCAGCCCTTACCAGCAGAGTGTTGAGCTTCTCAGATGCACAAAATGACAAGGAATGGAATGAAATTCAACAAAGGCAGTGTAGAGTCTGGCATCTGGACAACAAGAACCCTAGGGACCAGTAGAGGCAGGGGACTGACCTGATGTAAAACAGCATAGATGAAAGGGACCTGGGGGTCCTGGTGGCCAGCGGGATGACCAGGAGCCAGCAATGGGCCCTTGTGGCCAAGAAAGACAATGACATGCTGAGGTAGATTAGAATTGAGGGTGGTCATTAGATAAGAGAGGTTCTCCTCCCCCTCTACTCTGCCCTGGTTAGACTACATCTGGAATATTGTGTCCAGTTCAGGGCTCCTCAGTTCCTGAAGGACATAGAGTCCAGTGCAGAACCACTAAGATAAGGAAGGGAGTGGAGCATCTCCCTGATGAGGAAAGGCTGAGGGAACTGGGTCCCTGGGGTTGGAAAATGTGAGACTGAGGGCTGACCCCATTAATACTGATAAATGCAGAAAGTGTGGGTGTCAGGAGGAAGGAGCTAAGCTCTGCTCAGTGGCATCCAACACTAGGACAAGAGGTAACAGGTGTCAGCTGGAACAGAGGAGGTTCCACATCAAGATGAGAAGAAACTTCTTCCCAGTAAGGGCTGCCCGGGGACTTGTGGACTCTTCTTCTCTGGAGATGTTTAAAACCCACCTGGCCATGTTCCTGTGCGACTGGGTCTAGGGGATACTGCTGTGGCAGGGGGATTGGACTGGATGATCTTTTGAGGTCCTTTCCAATCCCTGACACTCTCTGATTCTGTGAAAATCCTGCTTATCTTCTGCCATTAAATAACCTAGAGCATTATCAGCCAGAGGATGGCGGTCCTTGTGTGTAAGATGATGATGGTGCTCATGGTATGGACAAAACCTGCATCTGACATCCAGATTTCCTTGAGACACCCAAACAGTTAATGGGGTTTTTCTTTTTGTATCTTTCCCTACAGAGGGTTTTGTTATCAGTAGAGAGCGTAATTATTGTGCCGCACACGTCTCTGGTTTCTGAGAGGTTTTGATTAGATTTCAGTGGAGCAGCTCACGTGTGAATCTAAAAAAGAATTTATTCGAGGACTGGAACTACTGTGAGCAGGATGCACCACTGGGATCTTCTGATGAAAGGTGCTGTTATCTGGATCATTCCTAACAGATAACTTGTTTTTACACAAGTACTGCAATTGCAAGCAATTCATTTTCTAATGTTTGGGGGGGTGGGGGGGTGGAAAAGGATACAAATCCTGGATGGCTTGAGAAGAGGATCCGGATATCACAGGTTCTTCACAGAGACATTTCCCTTGCCCACCTGGCTGGCAGCTGTTTCATGAAGGCTAAGGTCGGATGCTAGAAAGATGGAAGGGAGAGCTGCTTGCAGCTCCACTCTCACTGGAACATGCCAACTCATCATCCTTCTGAAAAGCTATCTTTCTGAGAACTTACCTGCCCTAACCTGGAATCCCTCTCAGGGTCTGTGGGCTGCACATCACAATTCATCAGCTCATCAAGATGGGCTTAAGCTTCTTCATATTCCCTAAAAGGTACCCAGAGTTTTTTTCCTTCATAGTAGTTGTATCACAAATGTGCTATTTCTTCAGACAGAGGCCGAAGCCCTGAGCCTGCTCAGGATTGCACGTTTGGGGGTTGATTTCAGTGGAATCAGGATTTCACTCATTGCCTCCACATGCTGAAAGGGAGCATCACTAGGTCTTTGACTGTGGGTCTTTGACTAGGTCTTTTGACAGTGGGTACACAGTGAGGCAGTGGCAGCCCAAGGAAGAGGATACAACCTGTTGCCCTTGATTTTTAGCAGCTTCTAAGGCCTTTGGGGTTCCCCAACCAAGAGCAAGTTTCTCAGTATTTCTCTAGAAGCATTGGTCAGGGAGTCACCATCCCTGGAGACATTCAAAAAACACCATGGTTCAGTGGGCAGGGTTGTGGTTGCATTGAGGGTTGGACTGGATGATCTTGGAAGTCTTTTCCCACCTTAATGATTCTATGATTCTAAGGCTGTAAAAGAAATCAGGATCCTTGTTGATGCCTAAATAAAACTTGGTAGCTTTCTGTGGAATTGCTCTGTATTACACTGTTAGGTCCCAAAGATGCAGCATCAGGTCCTTCACAGGGCTCCTTAAGAACTGGGAAAGGTTGAAGGTAAGCTGAAGGCAGAGATGCCCTGGTGGGAACTTGGATTCTGGGCACTGAAACAGGCTGCCCAGGGAGGTGGTGGAGTCACTATCCCTGGAGGTGTATAAAAAATGAGTAGATAGAGCATTTGAGGCCATGTGCTAGGGGTTTGAGAGATGTTGGGATGAGGGCTGGACTTGATGATCCTGGAGGTCCTTTCCACTGATAACGTCCTCACAGAAAGGGTGATCAGACATTGGAATGGAATGCCCAGGAAGGTGGTGGATTCCCCAACCCTGGAGGTGTTTAAGAAAAGACTGGACACGGCATTTAGTGCTCTAATCTAGTTTATTGTGGTGATGCTAGGTCACGGGCTGTGCTGGATGATCTCAGAGGACTTTTCCAGCCTCAATCATTCTGTGATTCTGTAATGTGAAACCATTGCCCTTTGTCCTATTGCTCCAGGCCTTCATAAACAGCCCCTCTCCAAGAAAAATGAGAGCACGAGCATTGTCACAGTTAAGAGTGGCTGGGTTGCAGTTAAATGTAANCGCAGTGTAATCATTAAGTGAGCTTTAATTTAACAAGTGCTGCTCTTAGCACATCTCCACTTACACAGGAGTAAATTAACTGTAACAGATTATAACTGTTCTCCATCATTGAGCAATAAGCACAACTTCCCATCGATATCTTTAAACCACAGCTCCTGCTCCCCACTCATTTATGATCACAGGAGAAATAATCACAGAAACACAGTCTGAGCTTGGTGTTTAGAGGAGCTCTCACTGTTTTCACTTGCTGAATTCTTACATTAGCCCAGGCCTCTGTGCTTATGTCTAAAGGGAAGAAAATGTCGGTCTCCTCCCACAAGGGACAAGTGATGGGACAAGAGGAAATAGCCTCAAGCTGCACCAGGGGAAGTTTAGGTTGGCTGTGAGGAAAAACATCATCATGGAGAGGGTCATTGGAACAGGGTGCCCAGAGAGTCTTGAATTGCCAGCCCTGGATGGATTTAGAAGTCGTGGAGAACTGGAGCTGAGGGACAGTTTGGCAGTGGCCTTGGGACAACTGCGTTCATGGTTGGACTCCATGATCTTAAAGGTCTTTTCCAACCTACACCATCCTATAATTCCATGAAAGACTGTCCTTCTGTGATGCTACTTTTCCCTGTCTGCTGCCTCCATAAATAGGGAATGCCCATAATTAATTGTCATATCTACTACAGTACTTTCTCAAGAGCAAGGGTGATATCTAACTTGAATATTGTTTTCTCTGCAGCTTTGCCCTGATCTTTTAAGATTGCGCAGTTCAAAAGGGGGGAAGACTGGATCTGGCACTTTGATTTACACTGTTGGGTTGTTGCCAATGAAGCCTATCATGGTTGCAAGATCTGAGGGATCCCTGTCACTGAACCTTGGTGCCAGCCTTATAAGAACTCACTCTAGCAGCAACATAGGATATCTCTGACCCATTTGTCCTTCAAGTTAGAGATGCCAGTCCCCACTGAAGTTAAATCAGAGCTTCCTCATAATGGCACATGACCCTTTAGAATCAATACGATCCCTACTTTCATCAAGACTCTCTTCTTAACATGCAGAAACTTCTTTGTTCCTTTATCACATCATCAAAACAACGTCTCCAATCTGGGGTTTTATTTTGAGGGAAGGAATTTCACTCTCTAGAAAACACACTGAACTCAGTTTTAGTGTGTGTGAGTTGTATAAGCAACAATCCTACTGTGTCCACTCTTCTCACTCTTCTCTTTGTGAAGCCATGTTATTTAGGTTTTTTGTTATTTCAGTCCTTAGTCTGTTCTGAAAGCTGAGAGAAACATTTGTAGTGTGTCTTATTATTCCAAATGAAAATGTTTTGCAGACAGTTCTCCTTGGTGAACTACAGAGAACAGCATATGTGAGCAAATCATAGCTTGGATGAGTGCACCCTCCACTGGGTTAAAAACTGGCTGGGTGACCTGGCACAGAGAGTGGTTGTGAATGGTGCCCCATCCAGTTGGTTTCCAGTGACCAGTGGTGTCCCCCAGGGATCAGTGCTGGGCCCAGTTCTACTCAGCATCTTTATTGATTAGCTGGATGAGGGGATCAGATACACCATTATTGAATTTGCAGATGACACCAAGTTGGGGGGCACTGTTGATTTGCTGGGGAGGACGAAGATGGTGCAGAGAGATCTGGACAGGCTGGGTCAATGGGCAGAGGCCAATAGGGTGAGGTTGAACAGGGCCAAGTGCAGGGTCCTACATGTTGGCCACAATAACCCCTGCAGAGCTACAGACTGGGGGATGAGTGCCTGGAGAGTGCCCTGGTAAAGAGGGACCTGGCAGTACTGGGTGGCAACCAGCTGAACAGGAGCCAAAAGGGTACCCAGGTGGCCCAGAAGCCCAAAGACATCCTAGCTTGTATCAGCAATAGTGTGGTCAGCAGAACTAAGGATGTCATTCTCCTCCTATACTGGGCACTGGGGAGGGCTCCCCTCAAGTACTGGGGGCAGTTCTGGACCCCTCACTTCAAGACAGAGATGGAGGAGCTGGAGCAAGTCCAAAGAAGCATTGAGGTATGTGAATGGACTGAAGAGAGAGTCTGATAAGGAGATGCTGAGTGACCTGGGGTTGTTAAGCCTGGAGGAGACTCAGGGGGGATCTTACCATGCTCTACAACTACCTAAAAGGAGATTGTAGTCAGGTGGGGGTCAGGCTCTTCTCCCAGGCAACCAGCACCAGGATGACAGGACAGAGCCTGAAGCTGCACCAGGGGAGGGTTAGGTTGGATGTTAGGAAGTCCTTCCTCATGGAAGGCATGATCAGACCCTGGAATGGATTGCCTGGAGAAGTGGTGGAGTTGCCATCTCTGTAGGTGTTTAAGGACAGATTGGCTGTGTCACTTAGTGTCTTGGTCTGGCTGATATGGTGATGTTAGGTCATGGGCTGGGCTGGATGATCTTAGATGTCTTTTCCAGTCTCAATCATTCTGTGATTCAGGCAACATCTCTGTTTGTTGTCTTGCCCCAGTGTGCTACACTCCAGTCACAGGTGGAGACCTGAAGTAACCAACCCACAGCACAGGCAAAACTCCCTCAGTTGTGACCCGTGCTTTCCAGTATTTAGGGGACATGTGTTTCCCTCCCACTCTCTCTCAGTAGCCAGATGCTGGGGAGGGCTGGAAGCAGCCAGCCAGGAGTTAATTACAGGCATACCGGTGCTCTGACTCTGATTGCAAAACTATTTGAACTGTTCATCAGCTCTGTTACAACGATAACAAGCGTCAGATAAACGAAAAGCAAAGCAGAAAGTGTCTGAGTCGCTTAACAAAACAGGAGGGGAAAAATGAGCACATCAAAGAAGCCTAAAAAGCAAATCTGTTTGCTGGGGTTTTTTCATCAACTATTAACTGGATCCTGAGGGCTTCTCATTATCAATGTGAAAATATTTGGCTTATTTATCAGCCTGCAGAGTTTTTTTCTCACAGTGATGCTGCACTGTGCAGTTGCACAAACAGAAGAGTGGGCTGGGGTCAGGCTCGATGGCTGAGCCCAGAGAGTTGTGGTAAATTGGGTAAAATCTAGTTGGCATCCAGTCACAAGCGGTGTCTCTCGGGGCTTGGTTTTGGGACCAGTCTTGTTTAACATCTTTATCAATGACCTGGAGGAGGGGATTGAATGCACCCTCACTAAATTTGCAGATGACATGAAATTAAGCAGCAGTGTAAATCTGGTGGAGGATAGGGAGGCACTACACAGGGATCTGGACAGGTTGGAGCAATGGGCTAAGGCCAGTGGGATGAGACTGAACAAACCCAAGTCCTGGGTCATGCACTTCAGTCACAACAACCGCCAGCAGCTACAGGTTTGAAGCAGAATGGCTTCAGAGCTGCCTGGCAGTTAAGAGCCTGGGGGTGTTGGTTGACAGCCTGCTGAACAGGAGCAAGAAGGGTGCCCGGGTGGCCAAGGCAGCCAACAGCATCCTGGCCTGCTGTTGTAACCAGGGAGCAGGGAGGTGATCCTGCCCCTGTACTCTGCACTTGTGAGTTCACACCTTGAGAACTGGGTCCAGTTATGGGTGTCACAGTATCAGAAGGACATTGAGGTGCTGGAGCTATTCACAGTCAAAATTCAATGTCTGAAAAATGTCAAGTATGGGTGGGATGAGAACTACAGTGTGGCTGCCACAAGACATTTTATTCGCTAAAATCTGTGAAATTCCTTAGAACCAATGCTTGTTTGATCAATGTGTCAGGAACTTCTTCAAAAACACACACCACCACCACCCCAAACCCCTAAAACTCTCATACCTGTAGAAAATACTCAAGATGCTTCCCTTATGGCACATCCCAGATTGCTCCTGCTGCCCAGATCCCACACAGAAAGAGCTCACTCTTCCATAATGAAGTATTGTGTTTAATGACTTTTTTTTTCGCCTTGTGAGGCTTTGAGGAAGACATCACTGCTGTCTCTGCACATTCCCTCCACACTGAGCTGTGATATCTAATCTAAAACAAGAACATGATGCTTAACAAGTACATGTTTGCACGTGAAGAGCAGCAACAGACTCAGCCTTAAAGGTCCCTGAGTAATCTGCTGGGAGAGATACCCAGAGTGCAGGAGTCAGCACAGCCAGAGAACCTTCAGCAGACTTTTCTTCAGCTCTGATTTGAAAAAGAACGCCTTCAACAGCAAAGTTTACCCAAAGGAGGAATTGTGCTAACCACAGAGTTAGTTATTTTCTGCAGCCACATGAGTGACTGCCAGCAATATCTTCTTCTGCAGGAGAGTGCCAGAGCTGCAGAGTTAAAAGCATCACATTCAAAACCAATGCTGACCATGGTTATCAACACAATAATGAGCTGCTTGTGGTCCAGGCAAAATGTAAGAGTTCTTCTAGATGATCTTTCAGGTCTTTTCCAGCCCCAAAACATTCTGTGCTTTGTCCAGTATGGAATTGAGTTGATTCTGACAAAACTGGTGATTTAAGAAATTTCAGACAGAGCTGGATAGAGGATCTAACTAGAAAGTCTTGGAAGATTTCCTGGCATCATTACATGCTGTATAAAAGAGGTAGCTTTGATTCTCTTGCATAAATGATGACTATTAATAACTTCATTATCAACTTAAATATTAATTATTATAAAGAACTCTTTAATATCTAGCAATTATAGAGTGTTACAAGCACTGAAGTAAACAGTAGAAGTTTCTAACCAAACAACATGTTTATGGCTTGAGAGCAGCACATTTTTATTCCATTGTAGGAGAGCTCAGGGCAACCGCATAGCTCTGGATTTTCACTTGCAAATGAGTGCCAGAGGAATCATGGAATCATAGAATCCTCATGGCTGGAAAGAACCTCCAGGATCACCAAGTCCAGCCCTCATCCCAACAGCTCCCCAACTGCCAAAACCGTGGTCTCAAATGCTCCATCTACTCACCTTTTAAACCCCGCCAGGGATTGTGACTCCACCACCTCCATAGGCAGCCTGTTCCATGCCCAGCCACTCTCTCAGGAAAGAGCTTCTTCCTAAGATCCAACCTAAACCTCCCCTGATGCAGCTTAAGGCCATTTCCCCTCATCCTAGCATTAGTAATTTGGGAGAAAAGAGCAGCACCAGCCTCACTACAACCTCCTTTTAGGTAGCTGTAGAGAGCTGAAAGATCTTCCTTAAGCCTCCTCTTTTCCAGAGTAAACAACCCCAGTTCCCTCATCTGCTCCTCACAGGGCCTGTTTGCCAGACCTTTCCCCATCCTCATTGCCCTTCTCTGGACCCGCTCCAGCATCTCAGTGTCCTTCTGAGGCTGTGGTGCCCAAAACTGGACCAAGTACTCCAGGTATGGTCTGACAAGCACAGAGTACAGGGGCAGGATCACCTCCCTACTCCTGATGGTGACTGTTCCTGATGCAGGCCAGGATACTGTTGGTCTTCTTGGCCACCTGGGCACACTGCTGGCTCGTGTTCAGACCTTGAATCCTATAAGATTTTCTGTGGTCTGATGCACTGGTTTTCCTCTCTTACAGTTCAAACAAGGAGGCTCCAAGACAGTGAAGGGCTAATCTCACAGTCCTCAAAAGCAATCCCATAACTCTTATTCTACTGCTGTCTTCAGTTCTACATGCAACACTTTCTCTTCCTGTTGTATTTGTCTCTGCTCCTGCTCAGTGTTCTCGCAGACTACTGCGCTGTGCAGAACCAAGGACCCATATTAAGGCTGAAAGCAATTACAAACTGTAGCTACAGTGAAGCTGGAAAGGGGCTGCCAGGGTTCTCATCTGGAGAACACCATAGCTCCCAGCAGGGTCTGCTCATATCTTGAACTAAGATTAAGATTAGTTCTCAAGTAAAAAGAACGACTTCAAACTGAAAGAATAGAGATTTAGTTTAGATTTCAGGAAGAAATTCCTCCCTGAGAAAGTGCTGAGGCACTGGAACAGGTTGCCCAGGGAGGCTGTGGCTGCTCCATCTCTGGAAGTGCTCAAGGCCAGGTTGTATGGGGCTCTGGGCACCCTGGTCTGGGGAGAGGTGTTGGCCCAAGGCAAGGGGTTGGCACTGAATGGTTTTTAAAATCTCTGCAGCTGGGGCAGGACTGCAAAGGGAGAAATAGGGCAAAATAACTCTTCTAATAGTGTTGAGGCTCTGGGCTGAGCCAAGTCACAAGCCTTTGGCTCAGCCCAGGCTTAAGGCTGGTGGAAAACCTGCCCTTGGAGTGGTAACTATGGGATATGGTTTAGTGGACACAGTGGTGTTGGGCTGATGGTTGGACCTGGTGATCTGAGAGGTCTTTTCTAACATTAACAATTTTGTGATCCTGTGAGTTGCCCATGAAAATGCAAGGGCTGCAGAAAGAACCTTCACCTGAGGTCACTTCACCTTCACTGTCAGTCCAGGGAAGAGCTCTGTGTCTGTCCCTAGTTGCACAGTTTAGGGTTCAGCTTGTAATTCATGTCCTCAGTGCCATGTGTTGTGTTTGTGTGGATGAATACAAGTTGAGGGATGATCTACTGGAGAGCAGCTCTGTGGAGGAGCTGCTTGGACTTCTTGTGGACAAGTTCTCCATGGAACAGCCATGGGCTCTTGTGGCCAAGAAGGCCAATAGAATCCTGGGATGGATCAAGAAGAGTGTGCCCAGCAGATCAAAGGAGGTTCTCCTCCTTTTCTACCCTAGTGAGGCCACATCTGGAGTACTGTGTCCAGTTCTGGGCTCCCCAGTTCAAGAGGAACAGAGATCCAAGTCCAGTGAAGGGCTATGAGGGAGCACTTATTTATAAGAAGACACTGATCGATCTGGGGCTTTTCATCTTGGAGAGGCAGTTATGAGAGGATTTAATCACTGACTATAAATCCCTGAGCGCTGGGTGTCAAGAAGAAAGAGATCTCCTGCCACTTGCATCCTGTGCTAGGACAAGGTGGGTGTGAGCTGGAGTGCAAGTTCCACCTCAACGTGAGGAAGAACTTTTTTACTGTAAGGGTGGCAGAGCCACGGGGGTGCTCAGGGAGGTTGTGGAGTCTCATCTGAAGATTTTCAAGACCCGTCTGGGTTCGTGTGTGACCTACCCTAGGATCCTCGGTCCTGTTCGAGCAGAGGCACTGCACTCGATAACCCCTGGAGGTCTCTTCCAATCCCTAATGATCTGTGTGTCTGCGTATCATACAAAATGGTGGCGGGGAAGAGACAGGCGGGGGTCGGTCGCATGCACGACCCGTCTCGCCGCTCTCCCTAGCTTAGTGACTCTGGGAAGCCTCGGTCGGCCGGTTCTGCTCGGCTCCTGCCACCTGCTGGTAGCCGCGGGAGCCACCGCGAGCCCGCCCCTCCCTAGTGGGGCGGTGGAACGGGTCGGGTCGGAGGAGGCGGGGAACGAAGGCGGAGGAGCGGCAGTGCGCGCCCTCATCCAAGATGGCTGCCGGCACGGCGTCGCGTCACTTCGCCCGGCTTCCGCCAACCAATTGCGGTTGCGCGTTCTGCGGTCACGTGATAGCCGATCGCCTATCAGGCACGTCGCGTGTTGACGTCACTTTGCTTCGTGGGGCATTGTAGGGGAACGGGGTCGAACGAACGGAAGGGGCTGCGCAGGTGTGTGGGGACGGAACGGGCTGGGCTGGGCTGGGCTGGGCTGGATTGGGTTGAGCTGAGCTGAGCTAAGCTAGGTTGACCTGGGTTGAGCTGCGCAAAGCACAGCGTAGCAGCAGCCGCCTGGGCTGGACTCGGGCCCGGGCCTAGGCCTGAGGGAGGAAGGCTTTCTGGCTTGGCCCGGCCCTGAGGCGAGTTCAGGCCCAGGGTTGGTCCCGATAACCTCCTGGCCTAGGCCGAAGGTAGGTTCTGGCTGCCCCCCAGTCTGCCCACTGGTTGGAGGGAGTTTTGCAGCTTTTGGGCATCAGTACCTTCACAGCGCCTCCCTAACCGCTTTGTTCACCAGTTAATGGTCTGGAATACTGATGGCGCTTCGTTTTTAATATCTGTACTTAATCTCATGGTTGAAGTTGTCGTGCTTCAGTTATCAGAGAAATTAAGCTCAAAGTGACAGAGTTGTCACTTATCCTGTTATGAGAGTGCAGTTTAGTGGTGGAAGCAGGCTATGCCTCTAAAAGTGCTACCATTTGCCAAAGTAGGGTCTAATTCCTGAGGCTTTTTAGCAGCAAGGTTATTGTTTTCACCTTCCCCTTGCAGTTTGTGCTGCCTGCCCAATGTGAGTACCTGCATCTCCAACGAGTTCAGGTTTTACACATAATGTGTGTACAGGTGTGAGGAAGCTGGTAGGTTTAGTGCTCCATATAGAACATACAGGCTGGTGGCTACTTTTGTTGTCGATTATTCCATGAGGGGCATCATCATTCTCTGGACAAAACAGCATGAGATGAGCTGAGCTTGTGTTACAAGCTGTCACCTTGGATCAGTGCTCTGTCTATAAATCTAGTTGGTTCTTCAAAGGATAGCTTAAAACAGCTCTAGAACCTTATCACACCACATGTGTTATGCTGTTTACCCACTTGGGTTTATAGAGATCTCAAGTTTCTGTAAATTTAAAACATCTTTTTGAACAGTATGATTGGGTGGCAGGCAGGATACTCATGTAGTGCTGTGTCCTGAGAGTTAGTTGCTAAAGGTAAGTACAGAAAGGGTCTTGTAACTTGAGAAGTGGGATGCCCTGTTACAGGGTAAAATTGGTAGGAGGAGAGCTGTCTCTGATGCACATGGGTGAAAGGGAATAGTTATTCTGTGTGCCTGGCTCTTATTACAGTGCTCAGATGATAATGTCATTTCTGTGAGTTAAAAATAAGTAGTAAGGGCACCTTGTTGCCTGCAAACCGTGTAGCAAAGCAGTAAAGCACCTTTTCTTGTGTACTTGAAGGAACAGAAGATTGAATTACCTGGGCAACCATGCTGGCTGCAAGGGTAGTGTGCCTGAGGGCATTATCATGCAAGACCATCCGCCCCACCATTACTCAGGCTTCCCCAGCTTTGAGGAGCTCCAACATCCAGGCATACAGGCTGTGGCCGCCAAACCAGGTGAGGCAGTTCTCTTCCTAATGGCTCTGACCTCTGAGGGTTGGGTGCTTTGCCAAAGGAATCACTTTTACTTAGGGAAAAGCCATCTGCTCACTTGATGTCTGCTCTAATTTACTCAAGGAAGAGTGTTAATAAAAATCCTAGGTTTTGAAGTGCAGTTGGAAGAATAGTTTCAGTTTTAATAACTGATCCCCATAAAAATTACTGGAACAAAAGGACTTGAAGGAGGTAGTTCGTGACATAGCAACCTGTGTAAGGTGGGAGGAGCAGAACTTATCAGAGCCCCTCATACCTTACCATTTCCTCACTAAGGAGCTTCGATATTGCAGTTAAAAGTTGCTTTTGAAGGACTATAGCCCAGGTTAAAGCAGTTTCTGAGTGTTGGCAGGGCTTTCCCAGGCTTTACCAGCAGTTGGGAAAGCTGGGCACTTGTTGATCTAAGACATGGTTTATTTGTCTTTGGAGAGAACTGCTTTTGGATTCCTAAGCTCCTTTTGTTTCTCTGGTGCTACATATTCACAGCTTTGGCATAGTTTTCCCTAGATGCAACACACAACAGAACTGAAGGGCTGTGCTAAACCACTTGGATTTTACTGTCTAATGGCTGGGGATAGCAACACTTAGAAGTTTTGGTGTTAAAATAAGCACACAGCTTTGAGGATGCCCTTGGTTGTGAAAGTGCTTACATCCTAATACAGAAATTAAGCAAAACAAATAAATTGCTAAGAAAGCTTCAAAAGTTGTTTATTCAGTATTACTGTTGCAGCTGCCTATGAGTGGCATACTCTGTTTATTTAGTGCTCATCAGCCCTAACCAGCTTAACTTTATATAGGGCTTCATTTAAGGTTTGCTCTGTAAATCAACACTACAGTTGAAAGCACTGGAGGATTGTGCTGCTTTTCTAGTTTCAGCATTTGTAAAGTGTGGGGCTTTTTTACCTGAAAGCATTAAAGCAGAATTTTTTATAAAAGAAACAGTATTTACAGTATTTAAATATTTTTTTAATGTGTAGTGTGGTGGGACTAGAGCAGAAAAGATGCAGATTGAAAGCATCTGGAATGTTAGGAAGCATTTGATCACAGAAAGGGTGACCAGACACTGGAGTGGACTACCCAGGGAGGTGGTGGAGTCCCCATCCCTGAAGGTGTTTAAGGACAGACTGGCTGTGGCCCTTAGTGCTCTGGTCTAGCTTATTGTGGTAATGTTAGGTCCTGGACTGGGCTTGGTGATCTTGGAGGTCTTTTCCTGCCTCAATGATTCTATGAAATTCACTGCACTAGTTGTGCCCTTTTAGAATGTGTAAGCGTCACTCTCCTAAATGGCTTCAGTTGTTTTCCTTTAGCACATTTTCATTGTGTCCTTGGAAGGTGAGTGCAGGTCAAGAGGAGACTGTTTGTGTAGTAAACGCAAGTGTACCAATAAACATCTTCAATTTCATTTCCTTGACTCAAGTATGTTGTATCAAACAGGGCTATGCCACCAGAGTAAGAACCGGTGTAAGACGTGGGAAAATTGGCCAGGAGGTCAAAGAAGCAGCGTTTGAGCCCTCTGCAGAGGCAGCACTTAAAGGTAGAGTAGCTCTGCTTATCCTGTGAGGATGTTGTTAACTATCTAACAGAAAAAAGTCCTCACTCATGGAAGCTTATTTTTTGTTATACAGCTGATCGCCTGGGGAAATTCATTGTTGCTGGAGGGGCTGCTGTTGGCTTGGGGGCCCTCTGCTACTATGGAATGGGCATGTCCAGTGAGATTGGAGCCATTGAAAAAGCTGTGTAAGAAAGACTGCTAATTTTTTTCAGTTAAGAGTTTATGCAAATTTTCTTCCCCTTTATATCCTTCTGTTCTTTAGCTGATACCCGGTGACTCAGACCATCACATGCACTGTGACTCAGCAATTTGGGAGCAGCTTAGCTGCTTGCTGCCCAGAACACCTTCTCTATAGGGTTTCCCTTAAACCAGCTTGTTGTATATTCACCATTGCCTATTCTGTGTCCCATATTTGTTTCCTCCTTAGATTTGAACTCTAATTAGGAGTAGTTGTCATTTGTGATGTTTGAAGAGTTAAGGTGTGTTAGATCAGCAAGATTTAATGTAAACTCAACCTGTAGCAGATGTTGCTTGGTTTGCTGCATTACTATGAAACCTCCCTAATAGCCAAAGCTGTGAGTGCATTTAACACCATGATTGTGATTTGTAGCTGTTTTTCACTCTGCATGGCTCTCTTGACTGCTTCTTTTACAGTATTTGGCCACAGTACGTGAAGGACCGAATTCAATCCACTTACATGTACTTTGCGGGAAGCATTGGTATGACAGCTCTGTCTGCTGTAGCAGTCAGCAGGACTCCAGCCCTCATGAGCCTAATGACAAAAGGCTCCTGGCTGGTAAGTCTCAGTTAGAAAACTACTGAGGAGAAGACCCTTGGGTGATGTAAGAAATATGGAGTGGAAACTGCTTGGTGGAAAGGAAGGCAAGAACTCGCTATAACCTAGTGCCCTTATTCAGATAGCCTCTTTAAATATCCTAATGTTCTGTAGAAGGACGTTGAGGTGCTGGAGTGGGTCTAGAGAAAGGCAATGAGGTTGGGGAGAGGTCTGTCAAACAGGCCCTGTGAGGAGCAGATTAGGGAGCTGGTGGTGTTTAGTCTAGAGAAGAGGAGGCTGAGAGACCTTATTGCTCTCTACAGCTACCTAAAAGGAGGTTGCAGCAAGGCTGATGCTGGTCTCTTCTCCCCAATTCCTAATGATATGATATGGGTAAATGGCCATAGGCTGCATCAGGGGAGGCTTAGTTTGGATCTTGGGAAGAAGCTTTCCTGAGAGCGTGGTTGGACATGGAAACAGGCTGCCTGGGTAGGTGGTGGAGTCCCCATCCCTGGAGGGGTTTAAAAGGCAGGTAGAGCACTTGAGGCCATGGTTTTGGGAGTTGGGGAGCTGTTGGGATGAGGGCTGGACTTGGTGATCCTGGAGGCCCTTTCCAGCCATGAGGATTCTGTGATTGTAACAATACTTCAGCTTAAAATTTGTTGGTTCTAGCTATGTGCACCTTCAAAGCTTTTTCAACAGCTCTGTCTAACTAAATGAGCACAAAGACTCTGTGCTGTCCTTAACCAGCTGTAGGCAGCTTAACAGGCTGTTAAAAGCAGCTACCTGAGGCTCAACATGCTATTTAAGATTACTCTTTAAAATTGAAAATGAAGGAGTTTAAAACAAAAGCTTACTCCTCACTGTAAAGTTATTTGAAAGCCATTTCCTATGAGATTGAAATGATACTACATCATTTTAGAAAGTAATTTAACAGTGTGCCTTTGTAGTTGTAGGATGTGACCAGCCTGCTTAGCTACTGGATGATTCTGCTTTGACTCATCAGTAAGAGGAGATGTAGAAGTGGTTGATAGTGAAACTATGTGAAGGGGTATGGGCTTCAGGCAGAGAACTGCGCAGTAAAGTGTAGCTAAGGAGTAAAGGGAGTGAGATTTCTTTCCCTGTCTTCCCTTACCCATTGAAGATTGTTGTCCTAACCCATTCAGCAGTAAGATGGCAGAGACCGTATGTCCTCATGCTCACTTGAGCTTTGTGGTGCCTTTTGCTTACAGGCAATAGGTGCGACTTTTGCAGCCATGATCGGTGCTGGCATGTTGGTCAGGTCCATATCCTATGAAAACAGTCCAGGGGCTAAGCATTTGGCTTGGATGCTGCATTCAGGTGGGTAATTCTAATGTTTCTGGAACAGCTGACTGTGCTTCCATGTGAGCAGACTCTTCCTGCATGAACCTTGTGTGTTTCTTAGGTACTTTTGGGGGAACAGTATGATTTTTGAACAGATTTTTTTTCAGAGTACTTTTGGAGTGAGAACTCTTGAACGGGAAGAAGATTCTGTGGTCTCTCTTAACTTCAGTAAAGCATTTGACACAGACTTCCACACCATCGTTGCAGCCAAAAGGAGGAAGTGTGGTCTGGAAAATCAGATAGTTCGGCAGACAGTTAACTGTCTGCAGGATAGAAGCCAGAGAGTAATGGTCAGTGGGGAAGAGTTGAGTTGGAGGCCTGGATCTAGTGGAGTCCCCCAGGGGTTGGTACTGAGACCAGTACTATTCAGTGTAGTCATCAACAACCTGGGAGCAGGTTTGCTGATGACACAAAGTTGGAAGTCTGACACCCCAGAGGGCTGGGTTGTCGTTCAGTGGGACCTGGACAGGCTGGAGATTTGGGCAGGGGGGAAATGAAATTCAACAAGGGCAGTATAAAGTCTGTGCAACAGTGACCCCAGGGACCAGTAGAGGTTGGGAATGACCTGTAGAGAGTGGCAGAGGAGAAAGAGACCTGGGGGTCCTGGTGGCCGACAGGATAACCAGGAGCCATCAGTGGGCCCTTGTGTCCAAAAAGGCCAACAGCATCCTGGGGTGGATTAGAAGGGGAGGTGGTTAGGAGATTGAGAGAGGTTCTCCTTCCCCTCTACTCTGCCCTGGTGAGACCACATCTGGAATGTTGTGTCCAGTTCTGGGCCCCTCAGTACAAGGAGGACACAGAACTGCTTAAGAGAGTCCAATGCAGAGCCACAAGGATGCTGAAGGGAGTGGAGCATTGCCCTGATGAGGAAAGGCTGAGGGAGCTGGGTCTCTTGGGCTTGGAAAAAAGGAGCCTGAGGGGTGACCTCATGAATGTTGATCAGTATGGAAAGGACAGGGGTCAGGAGGAAGGAGCCAGGCTCTGCTCATTCCTAGCACCCAATGCTAGGACGAGGGGCAATGTGTGTCAGCTGGAACTGAGGAGGTTCCCCATAAAGATGAGAAAAGACTTCTTCCCAGCGAGAGTAGCAGAGCCCTGGAAGGAACTGCCCAGGGAGGTTGCAGAGTCTCCATCTCTGTAGATGTTTAAAACTCACCTGGATGTGTTCCTGTGCTGCTGGATCTAGGGTATCCTGCTGTGGCAGAGGGATTGGACTGGATAATCTTTTGAGGTCCCTTCCAATCCTTAATGCTCTTGAGTCCGTAAGTTCTGAAATTACACTTGCCTCTGAAGTTAACATTGTTCCCAAGAAGCAATGGTCATCATTTTAGCTCCAAATCTAGCTAAGAGTAGGTGATGAGATTTAAGGTAGCCAATTTATTGTGTACCTTCTAGATAGGTGCATGGTCATGGGTGGTAGTGTTTTGTTAATGTAAATACGTACATTTTGAGCCATGGGTGGGGTTTTTTTACCAGAACTGTTGCAAGTCTTGTGGCTGTTGTTTTGTTTCCCCTTGGTTAGGGGTTATGGGGGCAGTGGTGGCCCCTCTGGCCTTCTTGGGTGGCCCTTTGCTGATCAGAGCTGCCTGGTACACCACGGGAATCGTCGGAGGGCTCTCAACTGTGGCTATGTGTGCTCCGAGTGAGAAGTTCCTGAACATGGGAGGACCCCTGGGAATAGGCTTAGGCTTCGTTCTCGCCTCTTCAATCGGTAAAGCACTGTTTCTATACATTAAGTAGATTTCAAAATAACACTGCAAAAATGCAGCTCATATTTAATTGCAGACTATGCTGTTCAGTTCAAGTTGGCTTTAAGTAGCCCTTGCAACTCCAGCAGAAAACATCTCCTTCCATTCGATGGTGAAAGCAAACATGAGCCTCTCCTCCTGTGCCAAATCTGGCATCCAGAATGCCCTGCAGGCTGACAACTGATTTTACTCCCCGAGTAACATGAATTACAGTAACTGAAGTCTGACCCAGTTCTGAGTAGTTGGTGCATGTAGCTTTACTGCTGTTGTACATTCCTCTGCAGGATCTATGTTCTTGCCTCCTACATCTGCTTTTGGTGCTGGCTTGTACTCAGTAGCTGTTTACGGTGGGCTGGTGCTCTTTGGCATGTTCCTGCTCCATGATACACAGCAAGTTATCAAGCGTGCAGAAATCATTCCCTACTACGGAGCAACAAAATATGATCCCATCAATGCGTGAGTACTACATGCTTACTCATTGAGAACTTGTTTCAGTTTGGTTTAGATCTAGCCAGAGCTGGTGATGCCTCTCCACTTAATCTCAAGTAGAGGATGATCTACTGGAGAGCAGCTTTTTGGAGAGGCATCTTGGAGTTCTTGTGGTTAAGTTCTCTGCAGAACAGCCATGGGTTCTTGTGCCCAAGAAGGCCGATGGAATCCTGGGATGGATTAAGAAGTGTGTGTCCAACAGATCAAAGGAGGTTCTTCCTCTCTACATTGCCATAGTGAGGCCACATCTGGAGTATTGTCCAGTTCTGGGCTCCCCAGTTCAAGAGGGGCAGAGATCTGATTGAGAGAGTCCAACAGAGGACTATTAGGGGACTAGAGCACCTATGTTATGAGGAGAGGTTGAGAGACCTGGAACTTTTCACCTTGGAGAAGACTATGAGGGGACTTAATCACAGTCTGTAAATCCATGAGGGCTGGATGTTGAGAAGAGACAATCTCTTTTCACTTGCACTCTGTAATAGGACAAGGGGTAATGGGTGTGAGTTGGAGCACAGGAAGTTCCACCTCAATGTAAGGAAGAACTTGATGACCCCGGAGGTCTCTTCTAACCCTTAATGGTCTGTGTATGTAACACTGACTTTCTTCAAAACTCCTGGAGATGAGCAGATAAAGGAGTAGAAGGCTGTAGTATGGTGACAGTATTCTGTCTGTTAAGACTTCCTGCTGGTAGAACAAGACTTGAGTGGGGTTTTTTAATGTGGGGAAGCACTGAAGACAGTTATGGCTGTTAGGAAGGCTTTTAAAAATGAAACACAAGGATGTCAAATGCAATTCAGCAGCACTAACTGTGATTTCCCCTTCCCTAGGTGCATGGGTATCTACTCAGACACACTGAATATCTTCATCCGGGTGGCCACCATGCTTGCGGGTAGTGGACCTGGCAGGAAAAAGTAAACGAGAGGCTCTTCTTGGCAGCCATCCCAGTTCACAGATGAAATGTAGATCCACAGCTACGAGCAGTTTGAACGCGATTCGCAAGCTTCAAGCATTTCAGCACATTGTTTTGGCGCAATGTGATTCGGTCCTGATAGTCTTCCTTCAGGCACTTTCCAGCTCTGTGTTTCAGATAGCATGACCTGCTTCTTAATTGTCCATTATTTTGGAGAGATAAATTATTTTGAATAGATGAGTAAAATAGACTCAGTTGCTGTCAAACAGGTTTGGCAGCAGTTCAACTCTTAACTTCTTTTTTTGTGCTGTTCCTACATCGTAAAAGGAAGGGATTCCTAAACCAGTGTCCTTTGTGCAGGTAGGGACACAACCCACCTTGTGGAGGCTGTTGCAGCACAGCAGATTTGTTTTAATTGCTCAAATGATCCTTGGGTGGCACATGAAGGTGATCGAAATGCAAATCCTTCCTGGATCCTCTAGCTTCTTTCATTGAGTAGCAGCAGAACGTTTTGCAGCAGCCCGGTGTTGTGGGTGAAGCCCTGTCCTTCAGAAGAGCTCCTGGTGCTCATCTCTTACCAGAGGAAAGCACAGGTAGGGAGTTGCAGGTAACCTGCTGCTGCAAACTCAAGTGTCACAAATGTACCACATGGCCCTTTGCTTTAGTCTTAATTGTTCTTCATGTTAGTATCATTAGTTTGCTCCAGGAGAATCATTCCCTGTCAGAAATATTCATGTAGGGAAAGCTGTCGCTCCCTGTTAAGTTGGAAAAAGTGAGATCTTGGGTACAAATGTTTGAGCTGACATCACCTACTCAGACTTTGGATTTCTGGTAAATGTGCTATGACTGTGTATTGACCTAAGGAACAATAAAATTCTAGGCTCTAGCTGATGGCTCTCCCTCTCTCAATAGAGATAATTGGTGCCCCTGTGCTATGAACTCGGTAGAAAGTAACATAAATGCTGACTTGGCTACTCTTTCCTTTGTAAAAGGCTGCATCTTCCTCTCAAAAATCTGCCAACAGTTTCTACTGTCTGGTTGGGGTTGGTTTCCCTCAGAGAAGAGGTTGAATTGCCAGCTCTGATGGAGTAGAACATTTCCCAGCTCCTTCAGCCTTTCTTCATCAGGGACTCTTTAGCTTAGAAAAAAAGGAGACTGAGGGTTGACCCCATTCATGTTGATCAAAAGGGAGAGGATGGGTGTCAGGAGGAAGGAGCTTCAGTGTCATCCAGTGTTAGGACAAGGGGCAATGGGTGTCAGCTGGAACAGAGGAGGTTCCACATCCATGTGAGGAAAAAACTTCTTCCTGCTGAGGGTGGCAGAGCCCTGAAAGAGGCTTCCTGGTGTGGTTGTGGAGACTCTTCCAGTGTGGTTGTATCTAGGGCATCCTGCTGTGGCAGGCGGATTGGACTGGATGATCTTTCAAGGTTCTTTCTGGTCCTTAACATTCTGTGATTTTTGTTTTAAAGCTGTGTAGATCTGGAGCTCAGGGGCAGCATTTAGCAGTGGCCTTGGGTCGCCAATGAGATGCTTTGCTCAAAAACTCTGTGCTGGAAGCAGTGCAAAGAGAAATACTTTCTTGTGGAAGTCCAGTCCTCTAGGTTGAGCAAGGCTGGATTTCACAAGGTTTTTGAGAGCTCATCTGCCAGAGTTCTCTGTGACAGGAGCTGTGTCACCTTGTCACTGAAGCGGATCTGCTCTCCCAGAACAGGGAAGAACAAAAGTGCCTGCAAGGGCTAACCTTCTCTCTACAGAGTGTGTCCTTACACTCTGGACTGTTGCTTGGAATACTTTTTCTTTGACTTTTCCTTTTTTCAGAAAGGTGAGAAAAGAATGCAAGAAGCTGTTTGGTCTCTTGTACGAAACAACCAGTCTGGTTGCTCAACATTTAGTTCCTGACAACTTGGGTGTGAAGAAATGGAGTGGCAAAATGGCAGGTGTCTGGGCAGGCAGCTCCCTCTCCCCTTTCCTGAGCAGAAAAAGGGGTTTACATCACCTGGCAGACCTCCAAGGCTGAAACCACCATGCAGCTGGCAGCCTCCCAGGGCTTCTAGAGAGGGTTTGTGATTGATCTGCTTGATTATCTCTTCCTTAAAAACATTGATAAGACCAGGCTGCACGGAGCTGACTGGAGGTTGTTTCTGCTAAAGGGAGTTTGCCTGTCACAGTGGGTGTAATGTGGGCACCTGGGGCCTCTTCTTGCTCCTTCTGCACCTTGACAGTCTACTGATGATTGAACACAACCAAAAGACGTTGGTAGTAAAGTTTAGAGCTCAAATTGAGGTGTTCAGAGGCAAAGGCTGAAATTTTATCACTGTCTCGGTTTAGGAAGACAGGTACCAAATTCTTTCAATTTAAAGGCCTTCAGGCAAAAGATTTGGGAAAAGGAACAACCATTCTTTATTAAGAACACTAAGAAAACCCAACAGTACACCCAAACAACCAGTCAAAAGAAAAGTCCTAGGGATCCCGGCAGAGCAAAAAAACTTGTCCCAGTTCAGTTTTTTCCAGAGCGGCTGTTGTGGAGAGAGAGACCTCCTCGGTGCAGGCGCAGACAGAGGTAGCGGAGGCAGGAGGTCTCGGAGAGAAGCTGGATGCCGTGGAGCAGCAGGGGCAGCGGTGGAGAGCGGCAGCGAAAGCACGTGAAAGCGGCTTCAGCTGGGTATCGCAAGGTCTGGGGAACAGGAAACTCCCGTAGAGAGCAAACCCCAATAGAGAGCGAGCCCCACTCTTTTCCTGAGTCCCAGTTTATGCAGCTGGGAACGGTCAGCTCCCCCCACTGGGTGAAGGGTCTCACAATGGGATGAGATGAGCTTTAACGATCCATACTTAAGAATATCGACCCACCTGGTTTTAACAATTGAGTCGGTATTCACTCCCCCCATCCCCCTGAAGTTACAAAAAAAACCCCAAAACCATACAGCTTCTCAACTGCTTTCAACAGATGAAAATAGAATACAAACCTCTTGATTCCATAACCCAAGACAATCACTGAGTTTCAGCTCCTTCCTGCAAAGACACATCAGGCTGAAGGGATGGTTCTGTCGTTTGATTTAGCTTCAGCTGCATGTGTCTGTTTGCACAGGGTAAAATTCCAGTTCACTGGGCACCTCTTCAGTGCAGTGAACACTGCCTGTACCCCACAGCACTTAGGGTCCCCTCAGTCATACTTATGTGACCAGGAAACAGAGGAAGCAAATCCGTGTTACTTCATCACCAGTGGGTTTACTTCCAGATAGAAATGGGATGTGGTGGGAGAAGTCTGATGAAGCTTTGATGGAGAGCCCAGGTTTTGTTTGAACCTGGCTCAGTTTATGACACAAATGATAGGAAAGAGGGGGGTTTGCTTATCAGATTAGTTTGGGTTTTTTTTCACAGCCTGGGGGCTCAAATATGATTTGCAAAAGCACCTGGAGTTTTGTTTCCTGACAGGGGGAGGACTGATAAATTCCTGTTGCTCTTATTCCTCCTTCTGTTTTGCAATCTGTTTTCTGCCTTGCACCATCATATGGTGATGGATGAGGATATTCTGTAACTGTGTGGGAGGAAAAAGCCATCTCAGCTCGAGATGGGCCACTGCCACAGCTGGCAAGAAACAGATTGCAGGTCAAGTCTCAACAGCTGTCTGCACTGAGCAGTGCTGCAGGCTGACATACCCTGTCTCCCCTGGTGTAAGAGCCCATCTCTGCTTTATTCCAATGACCAAAGGCCGCTGAGGTGGCTGAATATTGCAATAAAAATCCATTTCTTTTTGTAGTTGTCCCGAGAAGTGTTGTTTGAATGCAGTTTTTTATGGAAAAGCAGGTTGTTTCCACATTTGACATGAACTTACAGCAACTGTCTTGAAGTTCTGAGTTTGTTTTAAGCTTTGATCATTTATCAAAGCACTTTTTCTTAGGAAACCTGTTTAAGGTGCTTTAAATAGTTGGAGTGAAGGATCTTGATGGTCTTTTTCAACCTAATTGATTCTGTGGTTCTATTTACAGTTACACAGATGCTTATTGAAATCACAGTTTCTGTGGTAGGAACTCTGCGGGAGCAGGAGAATCCCCTGACCTGGGAATGTTGCGGGAGGCTGGAAATGTCAGTGGTTGTCAACATGGAGGATCAGATTTAACTGCAGGGTAACAGGAAAAGAAATTCCTGTAGAAGGTATGGGATATTATAGCCATGTTCCATTTGGATCAGGCCTGGACCTCCAAAAAGAATCCCACAGTTTTGTGGGTATAGTCCAGGCTATAGGGTAGAGGAAGGCTTGGACACCAGAGTCAATAACTCTCCTGCAACCACTGCTCAGTGACATATGAAGGACAAAGACTAGAAGGAGACAAAACCAGCCCTTGTAAAGAACAAGTGTGTCCTGAGCTCTGCAAATGTGAAGTGTTTGTGTCTCAGAATGGCTAGACTTGATGAGCTAGGGCTGTTCAGTCTCCAGGAGACTGAGGGGAGATCTCACTACTCTCTACAACTACCTGAATGGAAATTGGAGTGAGATGGGGGTTGGCCTCTTCTGCCTAGGAACTAGTGATAGGACAAGAGGAAATGGGGTCAGGATGAATCTTGGGAAAAACATCTTCCCAGAAAGAGTGGGGAGGCCTTGGAACAGGCTGCCCAGGGAGGAGGTGGAAGCACCGTCTCTGGAGGGGTTCAACAAACAAGCAGGCAGGGTGTTTCAGGAGATGACTTAGTGGTTGGTTCTTAATGCAGATGATCATGGACTTGATCTTTGAAGATCTTTTCCAATCTTAATGATTCCCTGATTTTGTGCTTCTATCTTAAAGGTCTGTTTCAACCAAAGAGATTCTGTGACAGGAAGAGAATGAAGAACAGCAGCGAAGAGAAAGGATGGGGAGGTCTTGTTGGGACATGTGGGTTTGGGGAAGGTGGTTGATGGCATCTGGCACCAAAGCAACATGAATGTTGTGATAAATAGGCTGGGCAGAGGTGCTACAGGGTTAAACTGAAACGGTTACTGTGAGTCGACAGGGTATTCTGAGAGCTCCTGAATGCACAACTGACTCCACATAGTCAGCAGGAAGTGCTTCGCTTGAACATATTGTCCTATGAAGAACAATGGTAGACTCCAAGATAATTGTGTGGTTGGGGCCTGGCTCAAAAAATACCACCAGCTTCATGCTGGTGAATAAAAACCCGCAAGAATCATAGAATAATTAAGGATTGGAAGGGACCTCAAAAGATCATCTGGTCCAATCCCCCTGCCACAGCAGTATTGCCTAGACTGAGTCACACAGGAACAGATCCAGGTGGGTCTGGAAGGTCTCCATAAAAGAAGACTCTACACGCCCCTAGGCAGCCTGTTCCAGTGCTCCATTACTCTCACTGTGGAGAAGTTTCTCCGATATTTATATTGAACCTCCTCTGTTCCAGCTTGCACCCAATACCCCTTGTGCTATCAACAGATGATCTTGAGAAGAGCCTGGCTCCATCTTCCTGACACCCACCCCTTAGGAATTTGTAGATATGAATGAGGTCA
>VZRI01007716.1:0-12318 GCA_013397515.1 Upupa epops
GCAGGGGTGCAGAGGTTTTGTGAGCGAGAGTTAAAACCTAAGGCTTGACGTTTCCTGCCGTTGGCCGGTGAAGTGTGAAGCCACAGGCTGACAGGAGCGTGGTGCTAGCAAGGCTGTGGCTGCGAGCAGAGCCTGCCACAAGGAGGGGGATGCAGGGCCAGGGGTCAGCTCTGCCCGCCTTGGAGGGCTGCGTTGAAGGTGCCATCACGGCCCCTCTGCTTCCCTGCAGGACTCCCCTATGCACAAGGCCCTCTTCTGGGTGGCCATGGCCGTGCTGCAGCTGGACGAGGTGAACCTGTACTCGGCAGGCACAGCCCTGCTGGAGCAGAACCTGCACACCCTGGACAGCCTGCGAGTGTTCAACGACAAGGTGAGCGGGCAGCGCCAGCGCTCGGCAGCCTTCCTTGGGGCGAGCACTGAGGGAGGGCTGCTGCACCAGACGGCATCGGCGCCCCTCGTCCTTGTTGGCACTGGAAATTGCTTCACGTGGGAAAGCTAAGGCGCAGCGAGGGAGCTCTGATGACTCTGTTCCAGACCGGGACGGAGCCGTCGAGCTCTGCTCTAGCTCAGGATCGTCCTGCGAGCTCTGCAGCTACTGTCTGGTGCCTCTGGTTTGGTGAGTCACTTCCAGTGAGATTCTCTTGTGTGCTCTCTTTTCGCCGGGGCCAGAGCCCGGAGGAGGTGTTCATGGAGATCAGGAGACCGCTGGAGTGGCACTGCAAGCAGATGGACCATTTCGTTGGGCTCAACTTCAACTCTAACTTCAACTTTGCACTAGTGGGGCACCTCCTGAAGGGTGAGAGCTCCTGCCGCGAGGGCCTGCCCCCTGAACGCGGGAATAAAACCGAGTGCAGGGGTGCAGGGTGGATGGAGATAGAGAATGCAGCGCCCTGTGACCCGAGGACTCTCCCCGTGTCCTGCGCAGGGCTGACGGGGTAAATCCCTAGCTGCTGCAGCACGTGTGGCATCGTGCGCCGCCGTTCTTTGCTGCCTCCTCCCCGGCTGCTGGTGCTGCCTGGTGCTCAGCTCGCTGATTCTTTGAGAAGGCTGGATTGTGGGGTAGTAGAGACACGATGGGCACAGCCGTTTGGGACTCGGCAGGGGGGGATTGAGAGGAGCAGTCCCCCGTGTGCCATTTGAGTTGGCATCGTGCTCTGCCCTCTGTGCGAGGTGTCCTGGGATCGTGCGGAGCAGTAGGAAGCAGCGTTTGATGCCTCACCCTCGCTTCTCAGGGTACAGGCATCCTTCTCCTACCACCGTGGCAAGGACGGTGAGGATCCTGCATACACTACTGGCCCTGGTGAACAAGCACAGGAACTGCGACAAGTTTGAGGTGAACACGCAGAGCGTGGCTTACCTGGCAGGTACTGTACGCACAGGCCTCCCGCGGGGGTCGGGCTGGCCGCAGAGGGGGTTGCTGTGGGGATTCTTACGGGGCTGGGGTGGGAAAACTGCACCCACGGGGAGGCGCCTGGAGGAAAACACAGCACGAGCGTGGGCCAGGCTGGCTGCGGCGGCGAGAGCAGGCACTGGCCTGTGCCGGGGCCCTCCTTCGCGGAGGGGTACTGGAGTGGCTGCCCTGGCACAGCCCCTGTGGCGGGCGGGCTGGAAACAGAAGCCTCAGCCGTGCCAGGGCAGATGTTGGCATCGAGGAACTGACAGGGAGGGGGAGCAACGGAACTGCTTTGCGGTGACCTGCTGCTCACCTGGAGGTTTGCCTGGGGTGGCCTGGCCTCTCGGGGGGTGGCCTCTGTGCTCAGCGGTGGGCGTGAGCTGGCGTTGATGGACTGGCTTACGTGCCGCAGTGGCAAACTCACCCTGGCCTCCTTGGGGTTCCTAGCTTTGCTGACGGTGTCTGAGGAGGTCCGAAGCCGCTGCAGCCTGAAGCACAGGAAGTCTCTCTTGCTGACGGATGTGTCCATGGACAACGTTCCTATGGATACGTACCCCATCCACCACAGCGACACTAGCTACAGGTTGGTTGTCTGCCTGGCAGAGAAGTTACCCAGACCCCGGTGTCTGTTTCCTCTGGGGAGCTGCTGAAAGGTCAGACCCGTGGGTATTGAGTCCTGCAGCCCCCAGGCACGGAGCTGAGCTTAATGATCTGTCCCTGGCTCCAGACCTGAGGAGCCTGGAGATGGAACTCGTAGAGATTGACTTTCCAGAGCATCGCTGCCTCAGAACCTTCTGCTGGCAGGGGTCTGCAGGACCTAATTCCACCTCATTCCTCCCTCATCCTGTAGAATAGCATTCCGTTTGGCCTTGGAAGAGCTGCAGAGCACGAGCTGGGTGCTCCCTAGGTCTGTGTCACTGCCACCCTGCAGCCTGTCTGAGGCTGAAAGTGAAGCCGAAGGGGTCTGGAGCAGCCTCTCTCCGTAGGCAGCCCCTCTCTCTCTGTAGCATCCCGAGAGGGGCAGCTGGTCGATAACGACCGCAGGCTGGTCTTGCCTCGATTTCCCCTCTCCAGCCTGACACCCGTGTCACTAGCTAGGGGTTTGTGTGCTGGGGGCTGGGGGAGCCGGCCCTGTGGGGAGGGCTGGGCCGGCTAGAAGGCTGCTTTGGCTAGCTGGAGGCTCTCAGCCTGGCTGTGCTCAGCTCTGAAAGACGGCCGTCGCTTCTCTGCTCTTCCAGGACACTAAAGGAGAGCCAGCCGTGGGCGTCCCCGAAGGGCTCGGACAGGCACCTGGCTGCCAGCTACCCGACCGTGGGACAGATCAGCCCTCGCACACGGAAGTCCATGAGCTTGGACATGGGGCAGCCTTCGCAAGCCAACACTAAGAAGCTTCTAGGTTGTTAAAGAATGAGTGCGCTGCTTTGTCCGCGGGAGCTGCTGCTGCTGCAGGAGGACCCCGGGTTCTGTTCAGTGGCCACGGGCTGATTCCTGCCCCAGAGGAGCTTACGCAGGCTCCCCAAAACAGTGCAGGAGGACTGACCCCGCTCTCCAGATCACCAGGCGGGGGAAGCGAGAGCGGCCTGGCCCTCCAGATGTGTGTGTGGAGGTGGAGAAAGAGGGGGGAAAGGGAAGGGACAGAGATGCTCCAGGGAGTAGAGACCCGTAGTTAGTGCCAGCTCTGCCCCTAGGAGCAGGGAGCCGGCTCCCTTAGTGCTGCTCCTCTTATCCTAGCGAGACAGCCCCGAGCTGGGGTCTGCGAGCAGTCTGCTGCGGCTTCTGGAGGCAGAGTCCTGCTACCAGAGGAGCAAGTGGGCCGCGTGGCCTGTCCTGCGGGCACCGCTCACAGGTGTCTCTGGAAGGAGAGAGGCACCTCTTGCATTCCCTGTGGCGTGGTCAGGGCTGTGCCGTGCCGTGCCGCCCAGGAGGCCGCAGCATGCCCTCCGTCAGCCCGACCCGCATGCCGTCCTGGTGGTGATGGGGAGCGGCGTGCTGCGCCCGTATCTTCCCTGCCCCCCGTGCAGAGGGTGGCCGTGGCCCCAGGGCCCCGGCTCACAGCCTTCGGGGGGGCTGAGCTCCGGGTGGGATGGCTTTAACCGCCTCATCACTTGGTTTTAGGTACCAGGAAGAGTTTTGACCATTTGATATCCGACACAAAGGCTCCCAAAAGGCAGGACATGGAGTCTGGGATCACAACGCCTCCCAAAATGAGGAGAGTGGCCGAGAATGATTACGAGATGGGTGAGGATCAGGCCTAACGTGTTCAGAGCGATGCTGAGTGTGAGCGCTTTGTGTGCCCGCACCAGGAGCTGCCCCGCAGTCAGTGTCTGTGCCCTGGGCTCCTGCGAGGGGAGAGAGACCCCTCTGTCTCCTGGCCGAGCGCTGCGTGCCAGTTGCTCAGCCGGGAGGCAGCCTGAGGGGCGGCTACGGAGAGCCGGAGTGGAAGGAGCAGGGTTTGGCTCTTCCCGAGTCCAGAGGCTCTCGCTGCAGACTTCTGCAGGAGACAGGATGGGACCCAGTGCCTGCGATGCCTCTCTTCGTCGTCTCCCCCATCTGCTTCCTGTGCCCCCCTCCCATTGCAGTGCGGGACCGGGGTTCCTCTGTTCCTCTGACGGCAGCACAGTGGTGCCTGGATGGCCCCCGGCACTCCCAGCCCTGGGCCTGCATTTCACTGCGCTGGAAATCGGGGGTGTTCTACCTCCCACGCAGTGCTCTGCGGGCGCCACTGCGGGTCTTTGCGAGGGGGCTGGGGACCCCTGACGTTTGCGGATGGACTGAGAGCCGGCCCTCGGTGGGCGAGAGCTGGCCCTCGTGGGGCCGGAGCCGGCCTTGCTCCGGGGGGGGTTCATTCGGCTCCCTTTCCGTCCGGCAGAGACGCAGCGGATATCGCCGCAGCAGCACCCGCACCTCCGCAAGGTGTCCGTCTCCGAGTCCAACGTCCTCCTGGATGAGGAAGTTCTGACCGACCCCAAAATCCAGGCGCTGCTGCTCACAGTTCTCGTAAGCTCTGCCCCGGCTCTGTCCGCTGCGCTCTGCGCCTCCTCTGCAGCCTGAGCCCCCCGGCGCGTCCGCACCCACGGGGCCCACGGCGGCTGCGGGGCGCGAGCCTCTCCTTGCGCTGCTGCTCTTCCAGCGTGGAGAGGTCTCGGGGAGAGCAGGCACTACCCTGTCGAGACTCAGCCCTGCGCCGTCGGTGACTTCCACGGCACAGAGGCTGCTCCTGTCCCCTCTTCCCCACCTGCACCCAAAACGACTCTGTCCCGCGCGCAGCGAGGGCGGAACGGAACCCTTTGGGGTGCTGCTCTCTGCCCTTCAGGAGCCTTTGAACCCTGAAGCGCAGAGCAGCGGTGCCGGTACCGCTCCAGGCCCGCGTGGGAGGCGCTAACCGCCGCTCCTTTGGTCCGACAGGCGACGTTGGTGAAGTACACGACCGACGAGTTCGACCAGCGCATCCTCTACGAGTACTTGGCAGAGGCCAGCGTCGTCTTCCCAAAGGTCTTTCCTGTCGTGTGAGTACCTGACCCCCCTGTGCCGACCCCCTGCTCGAGGCCGACGTTCTCAGCTGACCCCAGTGGGACTGGAACGAGCGGCACTGCCTTCACTGGGCGCAGGGCGGTTGTGGGAGTTACTGGAGGTGACTGGCGTTGCTGGCAGAAACCCAGCGTGCGAGATGAGCCCCCAGGGGACGGCAGCCCCCCGGGTTTCAGAGGCTGCCGTGCAGTGCAGCTCTGAGTGGCGCAGACCCAGCGGGCAGTTGGTTGAGGATAACCCACACGCGGGCAGCGGGGGGCGGCGGGGGGTGCTCTGATGGCTCCTGTTGCCAGCGCAGCTCTGCGGGGGTCACTCGGAGCCGCTGCCCGCTGCACGTGGCTCTGTCCCGCCGGCTGGGGGCTCCTGCCCACCCCTGTCACCCGCTTCTCTCTCCTCAGGCACAACCTGCTGGACTCCAAGATCAATACCCTGCTGTCGCTGTGCCAGGACCCTAACCTCCTGAATCCCATTCACGGCATCGTCCAGAGCGTTGTCTACCACGAGGAGTCTCCACCCCAGTACCAAACCTCTTACCTCCAGAGTAGGTCTTCTCCCTTCCTTTCAAAAGCTGCTCGAGGGGAGGTTTGAGCTCCTGCGGGGACGGTCGGGGAGCGCAGCGGCTCTCCCGCTTCACGTGGCCCCTTAAAATCAGAGCTGCTGTGGGTGTTGGATCCTCGTGCTGCTCCAGACACCAAGGCTGACAGCACCTCTGCGAGGAAGGAGACGCTGGAGCAATCAGGGGTCTGTTCCCAGAAGCACAGGGCACGGACCAGACCGGGGTGGCGACGGATGAGTTGTCCTTAACCCTGCTGTAGTCCCCCGTCAGCTCCACGCAGTGGCTTTGGCTCCTGCTCTCCTGTGACTCCTAAACCCCCAACGTTTGTCCGTGGCCCTTAAACAAAACCTTTCCTGGAGATCCGTAGGGAACGGGCGACCCCGGCGGGGGAGCTCAGGTCTCTCTGCGGTTGGTGAGGAGAGGGGTTTGTCCCTCAGCTTCATTTGCCCCCCGCAGCGTCGTCAGGGGTTTCTGGTGCGGCGCTGCTGGGGTGCTGGGGTGCCTCGTGTGTGCACAGACCGCCTTGGCTCCGTCAGACACGGCTGGCACAGCAGCGGTGTCGCCTCTCCGAGGGCAGCTGTCTGGTTGCGGTGCCCGGGCAGGCCCGGGGCCGGGCTGGCTGCGCCCTGCTGTCCTGCAGGCGCCGCTCTCTGCGCTGACGCTCGCTCTCTCCCTGTAGGTTTCGGATTTAACGGGCTGTGGAGGTTTGCTGGCCCGTTCTCCAAGGTAGGAGCCCTGCGCTGTGACCGGCTGCTGCCTGCTCTGTGCCTGGGCGAAGCACCCTGGGGGGATGCAGAGGGGAGACCTGGGGGGTGGAGCTGGGGCACCCGGGCAGTGCCTTCGGTCACGTGTAGGGGCAGGCAGCTGGGGCCGTTCCCCTTGGGGGTGGAGGGGTCCCCCTCTCTGCTCACCTGGTGCTCCCACCGTGCTGGGATGGCCCCAGCGGTGTCCAGCGAGTGCGTTCGGATGGATCTGGGATCCACGGAGCCGCTCACATGGGCGCTTCACACGCGTGTGGAAGGGTTCAGGCGGAGCAGAGTGCTGCCGGCCTGAGTTCTGGGGCCTGAGCTCGACAGACAGCACCCCCCACACCGCGTTCTTTCCCCCCAGCAAACGCAGATCCCCGACTACGCCGAGCTCATCGTGAAGTTCCTCGACGCCTTGATCGACACCTATCTGCCTGGGATCGACGAGGAGACCAGCGAAGAGTCTCTGCTGACACCCACGTCTCCGTACCCTCCCGCAGTGCAGAGTCAGCTCAGCATCACTGCAAACCTCAACCTCTCCAATTCCATGACCTCGCTTGCAACGTCCCAGCACTCCCCAGGTCGGTAGCCGTTGCGGTTCTTTGCAGGCAGGATCCTTTGCAGCAGGGCCGTGCGCGGGGAGCAGCAGCAGCGCGGGGAGAGTGTGGCCGGGCGGCTCCGTTTCGTTGGCCGAGGGCAGCGCTCGCACTGTGCGGAGGTGGTCCTGGGCCCTGGAGTTCGTTTTCGTCTTCCACAAACCCCTCCCTCAGTAATTTTGATCAGGACACCCGAGTTCTCCTGCTGGTGCTCATTTCCTCTCCCACAGCCCCCCACCAGGGTGGAGGGGAGTGAGTGAGTGGTGCTGTGGTGCTTCCCTGCCCTCCGAGCTCCCGCTCCCACCCACCAGGCTCCACTGCTTTGCAGCGCAGGTTGTGCTGCCACCTTGGGCTGCCTGGCACCACCCGCACTTGAGCCCGGCACAGCCCGCTGGGGTTGGGGAGCAGCATGGCCCTCCTCAACCACCAAGCACAGGCAGCTCCCCGGCCCAAAGGCACTGCCCCCCTGCCTGCAGCAGCTCCCCTCCTGAGCCGCGGGGGTTACCCTCGCTCCTTGTGTCTCCCCAGGGATCGACAAGGAGAACGTGGAGCTGTCTCCCACGGCCGGACACTCCAACAGCGGGAGGATGCGCCACGGCTCCGCCAGCCAAGTGCAGAAGCAGCGAAGCGCTGGCAGCTTCAAGCGTCACAGCATCAAGAAGATCGTGTGACGGGCGCTGCGCCACGGGGTTCCCTTTCGTTTGTGTTCGGAACTGACTGCCACCGGGGCCTCTCCTCGCCAGGGGCCTCCTCCAGTTGTGATGCTGCACTTAATTTTTACCGTTCCCATCCTGTCAGCCGTGTTGCCAGATGATCAACTCTTGACACCATTGCCTGAGTTCTAACGCCTCCGTCCCTTCCCCTCTGTTCCCGAGCGAAGCCGGTGTCTCAGAACCGCACGCAGCGATCCCGAGCCCGACGGACTTCGCCGCCGGCAGGGAGGGGAGCTCCCCCGTCCCCGGCGCTGCAGAACGGGTCTTGGCCGGACACAAAAGCCATCTCCCACCCACGGTCCCGTCCCCCACCCCAGCTCCTCGCTCCGGCTCCCTGCCCCGTGCGTTCCCGCTCTAGAGGAAGGTGTTGGCCCCTGCTCCTGTTTGCACACTTCTCGTGGTGGCGGCTTTGGGAGCCGGGGAAGCTACTAGGATCCCGGTTTTAATTCCAACCCGTGAAGATTTTTAGCTGTGGACTTTTTTTTACCGTACTCCAACCTCCCGAGAGCTGCGGCACAGCGAGCGGAACCACGAGCGGTCGAGGAGGTTCGGTTTCTAGTCATTAGCAATAAACCTGAGAGGACGGGGAGGCCGCGTGCGTCTCTCTCATTCCCCACACCATCGCTTCACCCTCTCGGACTGTGGACCAGACTGGACAACCTGGCTCTTCTCCAAAGCAGCTGTCGCCTCTTGCTCGACTCTAACTGCACTAAAACAGGTCGTGGAGCGGAGGGAGGACCTCGGACGACGGGCTCTGGCGCCGCCGTCGTGGCGGCCTTGACGGTTTATCGCTTCTCTCTTCCATTTAGCATCGGCTCTAGCTTCGCCCTTCCCGCCGACGCGCACCTTCGGGAGGTCCTGGCGGAGCCACCAGAGGGGTCCGGAGGGGGAACCTCGATGAATTCATTCACTTCCAGCTCTGGGAGATCGCGTCCGGCAAAGCTGCTCCCGCGCTGCCCCCGCGCTGCCCCAGCGGCGGCGCCAAACCGGCGCCGTTTGCTAAAGGTACACGACCGGACGCCCGGCCGACGCCGTCGGNCGCGGGCGCCTGCCGGGCCGAGGGGTTTATCCCGGGGACGCCGGGAGCGGGACCCGTCGCCCTGGTGCTCGCCGGAGGGCTGCGGACGCTGCGGACAAGCGGCCCCCCACGCCGTTCCCGGCTCTGCGTTAGGCGTTGACACCCTGTGAAGCGGCTTTAAGGGAGAAACCCCACGAGTTCCATCCGCTCCACCAAGCGAAATCCTCCAGTGCAATGTCCTTCGTGGCTTTCAGTAAATCAAACTCCACAGCTAAATTATTAGAGAATGGTACAAGTGCGTGTCGAGAGTCTCCTGCTATAGCACACCGCCCCCGTGTCCCCCGTAACGCTGTAACATGGATGTAAATAAAATACCTTTATTGTATTGATTCCTAAAACCACCGCTGCCTTCCTCCCTTCACAGTCCCGGAGCAGGGGCCTGCGGTCCGGCTTGGGGAGCCCCAGCAGCGCTGCAGAGCGGGACTGCGCAGCTGGTTGGGCAACCGGGAGCCCAGTTCCACTGGTGTCAGACATGAGGACCACGGGACTCGCTGCCAGGCTCCTGGGGCTCGCAGGGACGGAGGAGCTGCAGAAACGCTGGTTGATCCTGACCTGGAAGGGCAGTGATCACAAGCAGGAGGCTGCTGCCTGAGCCACACAGACTAAACCACTGCTGCTGCAAACATCCTCCAGTTCCTCTTCGGGGCAGCTGAGCTTCCCTGGCGCTTGAGATCACAGAGTGCTCTGCGGCCGCAGCGAGGCAGCGCCGGCAGAAGGGGTCTCATGTGTCTCTCTGCAGTCGGGAGGACTGTACTTCGGGGAGAAACTGCAGCCTCGGAGCGCGCGGCTCTGTCCTAGGCCCTGCCCAGCAGCTGCTGCTGGAGTCCTGTACGCAGGGGCATAAACAGAGCAGAGTAACAGACCGGAGTGCTCTTGACGTGGGAGCTGTCCTGGAGCCAGCGCCTGCCTGGTCACCTCGCAGCAGCCGCGGGCTGAAGCCCCGTGAGCCCCGCACCCTTCGCCCGGCTGCCTTGGTTCCCCGGCTCTCAGAGAGGATAAAGCCCAGCTCTGTGGGTGTAGAGTAACAGCTGCGGTGCTGGGAGACCTGTTGGAACAAGCAGAGGTTTGTTCTTCAAAGCGGTAACGGGGCGGGAAGAGTCTGAGGACGGCGTCTTCGGGGATATTCAGATGACAGCTATAAATAGCGACGGGCGACTGCGCTCAAGAGAGTCCCTCTGAACCGTTCAGCTCCGGGCTCACTCCTCTTCTCATCGTGTTCTCTCCTTCAGACAAACTAGAAATATCTGTTCTGCTGCCTCTGCCCCCGGGAGCTCAGCACAACGCGCTGTACAGCCCTAGGAGCTGGGCAGAGGCAGCGCGACAGAGAGCAGGGCAAGGGATCCCTGCCCTGCCCAGAACAACAGCGAAGGCTCCGTGCAGCAGGGGTCGGAGAGCAAGGGCTGCCCCTGCGCGGCTGTGTAGGGAGCTCTGCACGGGAAGGGCTGCTCAGAGGAGGGGACCTGTGTGCTCTGTCCTGCCAGAGGCTGCACTTGCTATTTGCTCCAGGGCTGGTTCTCCCTCGGGCCAGGCCCACTCTCATCCCTCACTGGCCCCAGGAAGAGAGAGAAATCAGTGCTGCTCTCTCCACCAGCTGCGGTTCACACAGAGCTGCAGTGGCTCTCAAAGGGACCCAGCCTCTGCCCCGCACAGCTCTCTGCCTGGCAGCAGCATGGGACACTCTGGCAGCACTCGGCACCACAACGCAGCCCTCGCTGCTGCCAAAACCACAAGGGAGCGGTTGGAGAGGAACCCAGGCTCACGTGGAGCACGAGGAACCCGCGGCAGCACTTGATGGAACTCACTGCAAAGCAGCTCCAGGAGACCGTCCCTGCCAGCCTCAGTCGTCCAGTGTTAACGGATGAACCTGTAACACACGACAGAGAGGAAACCGGCCTCCAGGTGCTGCCGGCCTCCAGGGTGCTGCCGGCCCTCGCCCCCTCTTCTCTGGTTTTCAGGAGTCCCTTGTGCGGTGCCAGTTCTTGCCGGGAGCACCGTTTGCTTTTCAGACCAGCACGAACGCTGACCTAGCCGGCTGCAGAGCTGCTTCCACCCGGGGAAAGCTCAGACACAGGCTGTTCCTCCATGAACACTGGGAGCTGCAAGGCGCAGGCAGCGGTCCCGCGGGCAGCGCTCGTTCTGACAGCAGGGTCATTTTATAATTCATCAACAGAATGAATCTTTCTCCTCACTAGAGTGAAGCTGACGGCCACCGCGCGCGTCCGACGCTGCCTGTCCCTGGGCAAACGGCTCGCATCCTACACTGGGGCCCCACAAAGGCCTGGATTGCCCAACAGGAACAGGCCAGGTGGCCAACGGCCCTAACTCCTAACAGGCGAGCGTTAGTGGGGCAAAGTCTCCGCCGCAGCGAGCTCTTTGCTGTTCCACGTGCGCTGCAGCGTGCGGCCTGTAAGCAGCTCTTTACCTCCTGGCTGCTCTGCTGAGGCAGACCGGGAAGCTCTCACAGAAGAAGGGATGAGTCAGTACCGCAGGAAGGCCAATCCTGCTCAGCCGCCGCGCTGTGATCTTCCCTAGGCTCTTCCTGGGATGCAGGAGCTGCTGGCTGAGCTGTCTAACTCCAGTCTGGGCGCTTGGACTGTTGAGCTACCCCAGTTCTGCCCTTCAGGTGCTCTGCTACCTCTCTGCCCCCAGCACGCACCCAGCCTGTCTTCCCCTCACTTGGCCTCCGAGTTTGCTAACAATAAAAACGGAGGCTAAGTTGTTCAGCTGAGGACTCTAGAGCCCTCTCTGTTACCACAGCACCAAACTGAGAGCTTCCTCTTCACTGCAAGTCCTAGGGCCACCCAGTGCCCAGACACGGCGGCTGGAACACGGTTCCCAGAGAGAGCAGCTCCCAGACAGCCCTGACTGCAGCCCTTTCCATGCGACGCTGCTGGATGATCTATCTGGACAGGACGCACCACTCTCAGACCGCTCCAGGGACCCAGCGCGGGGGCCAAACTCCTCGCATCCCTGCATGAGAGCAGTTAACACCCACGATCAGAGATCCCCGCAAAGGCCAGCGCCAAGCTTTGCCCAAGGCAGGGCTGCCTCCTGGATCTCCCCAGCCACACCCTGTACCCTCCGCTCCTCTCGCAGCCGGCTGCTGGGCAGCCTCCCAGGCTCCACGCAGGAGCTGGTTCCCACAGTCTCCTCCAAGTGGCAGCTGCTGTCAGACAAGCCCCGGCGCCCCAAAGATGCCCCAGCAGCAGGAGCAGCAAGCACAGGCCTCAGCGTCCTGTGACCCCACAAAGCTCCGGCGATTCCTGGGCTCGCAGAACCCGCTGACACTGCCCGGTCTCCGCAGGGATGAGGACAGCTCGTGAGGGGAAGCGTCACGAGTATTTATTTAGTAATAAACCAAACCCAGCAGCCTCCACCAGCCGCTGCCCCCAGCCCCTTCGGTCTGTGCCACGCACACCCCCGCCTCTCACCGCCGGGCTGCAGCCAGCGGCGTCGGGCGGGCTGCGGGGCTGACGTGGGCCTCTGCGATCCCCGCGGAGGACAGAGTAAGGGGCCCGTACGAGCAGCGAGGCCGTCCCGGGCTCTCTGGGGCGCTGACTCGGCCTGCGAGGCCGAGGCCCGGTGGGAGTGGAGCCCCGGCAGGCCCCGGCGCTGAGCGGGGAGACGGCTCAGGGGCCTCAGGGCCAGGCGGGGGCCGGGGGGACGCGGCCATTAGAGGGCAGGGCAGGGCAGGGCCTGGCGCTGCCC
>VZRI01007716.1:19673-32330 GCA_013397515.1 Upupa epops
TGCTGCAGGGTGTGTGTGGGCAGGTGGAGGTGACCCAGAGCTGGAGGACACAGGCGTGCGTGTGCAGGGGCCACGGGTGGGTGTTTGCCCTGTAGAGCAGCGTGCGGACCCCGCTGGTGATGACCTGGCCGTGCTGCTGCCTCAGGTAACTGCTGTCTGCAGCTGCCGCTCGGGATGGAGCCGGCGGTGCCCTGGTCCCTGCTCTGGCCGTTTCTTTACTCCTCTCAGTGCTCTGGTGAATACTCCCGAGCCTGGGCTGGCCCTCCTGTGCTGTCTGCTCCAGTGGGGTGGCAGGGGGTGGATGGAGGAGGTGAGAAACCTGGGGGGGATGCGAATTTATCTGGGGCAGGGGTGCTGGGAGGCGGGTTCCCAGCCCTCCGCTGGAAGGTCATCGGCTCCCGGAGCAGATGAAGGCAGAGCAGTGTCTGGGGGCAGAGCGCTCGCCCCGATAACACAGGGCTCCTCTCCCGTGTGGCGCAGACTAAGCAGAGCGGGCAGGCTGATTGATGGTCTGCTGCTGCCTGGGGAGCCCTGAGCTCTCCTGCGGGGCCACCAGATAGTGCCCTGCTCCAGCCCGTGGTTCCCGTGGCCGGCGCTGGGCTATCTCCTCCAAACAGCCTTTGTTTTGGTTGCCCGCTGGCAGGAGTCTGGAGCCCTGTTTGGGGAGCTGGCTGCAGGCGCGCGGTGCAGCGGGACGATGTGAGCTGCGAGCGCTTTGCAGCAGGAGGGGGGTGTGGGGGACTCTGCAGGGAAGCAGGGACCACTCAGCCCTGCCCGGAGTAGCCCAGGTGAGGCTGATTGAGTAGAGGAGCTGAGCTCTGGGTGTCGGAGCAGGGAAGGATCTGCACGGCCTTGTAGAGTCAAAGACTCTGCTCTCGGGAGCAGCAGCTGTTGAGGCAGTGAACGGGGATGTAGAACACGAGCAGAGCCCGGCTCCTCGGCAGCTGGGTCTGTGCAGGCTGCCGCTGCTACCTGCACCCATCCTGCTGTCTCAGGGTCTTTCCCGTGCTCGCTGCTGCAGGAAGCCTTTGGGGGGCTTCTGGCTGCTGGGTGGGGGTGAGCAGGGGGGCGGCTGCACCCTGCTGTTCAGCTCGTGCTCGGCTGCAGACGCCTGTCCCGTGCCCTCGCGCCAGCCTCTCGCAGGGCTGAGGGTGAGGAGGTGTGCAGAGCATCTCCCCTTGTGAGGCGCACGGCTGGGGTGTCCTTGAGCGCTGGTGATGTGAGGGGAGCCCCCAGCCCGATGCTGGGGGCACCACTGGTGGTGCTGGATGTGGTCCTCACGGAGCCACAGAGGCGAGCGGTGAGGAGTGCCCCAGCCCTGGTAGAGCAGAGGGGTGAGGTTGGGGAGTGTGTATCCGGGCACCTCGGGGCATCGCTGAGGCTCTCGCCTTCCCTGTGACTGCTCTGACGGGGTCTGTGCTTCCGCCCCCCAGGTGTGACTGCTGAGGCTCCCCACAATGGCACTACGCTTCCGCAACACCATCCCGTACGCCGTGCCCGGGGTGCTGGCCCTTCTCGGCTGCTGGTGGATGTACTCCCACCGCAAAAAGCACGCCAGCCCTCGCTGCAGCCCGGCCGGAGTCGCTGGAGAGGAGCAGCGAGAAGAAGCAGTGCCAGAGGACACCTCCTCGCCCGCAACGGAGAGGCGTCCGCCCCGAAGACCCCCTCTGTCGTCGGAAGACGAGCGCCCCGAGAACAGCACCTCGACCTTCCCGCTGCCAGCGGGGTCGATGACGCCCTCTCTCCTGTGTCAAAGCCACGAGAGGCGAGATCTCTCCCGGGACCTGCCGGAGCCGACGGTTCAGCCCGGCGCCCCGGTGGACAACGGTGACGAACTAGAAGGAGTGAGCTGTCGCCATGAAAGCAGAGGCCCCGCGTGTGTTCCTTCCCCCGCCGTCTCCAAGAGCACCGCGCGTCCCGGTGCCGCGGGGAGCCTGGCGCGGGACTCGAGCCCCGGCGCAAAGCAGCCGCTGACAGCAGCGTGCGGGGAGCCTTGGGGTGCAGAGCGGGCGGCAGATCGGTCCTTGGAGCCCCCCGAGGAGGTGCGGGAGCCGGCAGCCGAGGCGTCCAGCGCTGCCTCTGTGACCCTGCGCTCGGGATCGGAGAAGGANAGGCGTCCCGCGCTGCCTCTGTGACCCGGCGCTCGGGATCGGAGAAGGAAGCCGGCGCCACGAGAGCCTCAACCGGTCGCGAGGTCGGAGCGGCGGCGAGTGACGAGGGTGCTGCAGGGAGTGAGCTGGCGGGCAGCTCGGAGCCTCTCGGTGTGGAGCCCTCCGGAGAGGGAGAGTCGCCCGAGTCGGCGGCCAGGGCTGCGGCGGCGTGTCGGGAGGAGGACGCGTGGCCGAAGGGGGATGAGTCGGGAAGAGAGGAGCTCGGAGGAGTGGGTTTGGACAAGGAAGAGGTGGCGAAAATAGAGCAAGTAGCCATACAGATCATTTCCAAGGTCATCCTGGCAGCGACCGAGGAGGTGCTGTCGGCTTCCGCAGGCGATGCCTCCGCGCGCGGCTGCTGGGCTGCTGCCAGCCGAGCCGAGAGGCCCCTGGAGGCGCCCGCCGGGGAGTCCTCCGATCGGATGCTCAAGGAGGAAGCGACGGGAGGCGATGCTCTCGCTGCGAAGAGCGGTGCTGCGGGAGGGACTCCCCCCCAGACCGAGGGGCAGGACCGGGGTGCGACGGATTCCAGCTGCTCAGCACACGGCTGCTCGGGCGGCCCCGCGCAGGGAGGCTGTCGGGGGAAGAACGGGCTGTGCGGGGAGTCCTCGGGCGCTGGGTGGACTCCTCTAGACAACCACGGCGGGGCCCTGGCACGGCTGCCCACGGTGACGGAGGACTCGGGGTGCAGCACGTCTGTCTCGGAAGGTGAGCTGAGCGCCGAGGAGCCGGTGCGGAGCGCGGCGCTCCGTGTGGCGTCAGGCCAGCCCTCGGACTCGCTGAGCCTATCTGCAAGCCCGGACCCGCCTGCTGAGCAGAGCTCGGTACCCTGTGAGCGACCTCCTACCCTGAGGCTACCCGAGGACAGCCAAGTGCCCTACAGCAACGGGATCCTGGAAGAGGATGGTCCAGACTCGCATCACAAGTGTAGCAGGGCAGAAGGGATGGAGGGAGATCGCTCGGGAGGTGAGGAACTGGAACATCCTCCTACCCAAAGAGGCGGAGCAGCAGTTTGTGCTGTGAGCCTTCCACTTCAGAGCGCGTTCAGATAGATGCTCTCCATGTTTAACTCCCCCAGCAGATGCCTCTTTAGCCCTGGTGTGCAGGTGGGTATGCCTTCGCTCTCAGAATCCCCGTCTCTGTAGCATCCCGTGGCAGCTGGGCCATCTTCACGGTGCTCAGCAGAGGGGGACCAGGCTGCTCCCCTGCCGGCGCAGAGCTCCTTCTCTAAAGCCCGGCGGGGTCTCCGGCAGCCTGGGGGGCTCGGAAGTGCCCACGCTGGTCCGGTTCAGGCAGCCCCCAGGAAGCCGTGGGCTCTGTCTGCGTTTGGCCGCTGCTGGCAGGAGGCTGCGAGGCAGGATCCCGAGGTGCCTGTGCTCAGGAGGGGTGGTTGCAGACCGGTTGCTCTGAAGCCTTTTTAGGCTGGAAGGGTCGGTGCTGCCAAGGCCTCCCCGCAGGGAGCAGCGTGCATGGAGTTCCCCCACCTGGCTCTGAGCTGCTTTTGCCTCCCAGACCCCAGCTGCTTCCAGCCTGGCAGCACACGGAGCTGCCGGAGCAAGCGTGAACCCCGTGACCTTGGGGAGGGTGGCTGCAGTCCTCTGCAGGACCCTGTGGTGCCAGGCTGCTGCGGGGAGCTGGGAGCACTGTTTGCTGTGAGACCTGGGGGCTGAGCTTGCCAGCAGTGCAGGGGTGAACCCACACAACAGTCCCACTCGGGGGGTAACTACAGAGAGCAGGTGGTGCTGCCTCGAGTGCTGCTGTGACAGTGGCCACCAGCGTGGGAGGCAGTGGTGGCCAAAGGCTCTGCTCTGGGAGAGGGGACGGAGCGGGCAGAGCTGCTCGTGGGGCTGTGTTGGGTAAGAGGCCCTGGGAGGGAGGGCTCCCCCCCTCATCCTGGACTAGGAAGTCCCTGGCAAGGAGCTGCCTTTGACTTTGCAGCTGTCTGTGCTAAGGCACAGTCGTCAGGGGGTGGTAGCTGGCCCTGGGGCTGCTGTGCAGGAGCAGGCGAGCGGGTCAGCGTCCCTCCCTCGTGCCAGGCGCTGGTCAGAGCCTGCTCAGAGCCTTCCTTGCCGCTGGCTTCTCCCTGCTGCAGTCACCAAGTCAGGGGTTCCTGTTGCACCCCCCAGCAGCTCACGGGCTCTCCTCTGGGAACGAAGGATGAGGGGAAGGCCTGTGGCTGGGATGGGACTCCCACCTGGTGTGGGAGCACCCTGGCTGGAGGCGCAGGGGGTGCTCTGTGTAACCCCCCACCACCACCCGAGGCTGCCTGTTTCCGTGGGGCTGTGGGCTGCCTGAGCACTGACCCCTCTGCTGTCTTGCAGGTTCGGATGTGAACTTTGTGGACAGTGGCTGTGCCATGAGGAAGACGGTGACTCTCCAGAGCTCTAAGCTAGGAGGAGAACCCAGCAAGTCCGACTTCATCATCTGGGAGATCGAGGTCCCGAAGGTAACCAGCTGCTGGCCTGCTCACGCATCCTCCCCTGGCTCTTCCAGGCTGCTACTGGCTTGGTGCCACCCTCGTGAGGCCAGCAACACCCTCACAGGGCTCTGAGCAGCCGTTAGGATGCACTCGGGGTGAAGAGCCAGTGCTCACTGTAGACAGGAGGGGTGCGAGGGTGACGCTGTGGTTAGGCTCATCCTCCCCCCTTGTCTTCCAGCCCCCTCTGTTAGTCGGCTGCGCTGGAGTAGAGGAGGGTGCTCACTGGGAACGGCTGTGTCGGAGGGTTGTGCTTCAGCCTCCTGTCAAACCCTCCCTCACGAGCCGAACGCTCACCTGAGCTCCTGGAGGAGCCGCAGTGTCTCTGTCTCCA
Source organism: Upupa epops (assembly GCA_013397515.1). Classification (NCBI taxonomy): domain Eukaryota; kingdom Metazoa; phylum Chordata; class Aves; order Bucerotiformes; family Upupidae; genus Upupa; species Upupa epops. The sequence continues at coordinate 24,634 of VZRI01007716.1, forward strand.
TGGCGAGCTCTCCTCTGCCTGGAGAGGGACACTGGGGGGGAGAGTGGTTTTGTAGCCGTCGCCCCGCTCTGTGCGTGCGGGGTCCCCCCTGGCTGTCCTGCTCAGCGTGACCCCTGTGGCTCTGCCTCTCAGCAGCTCCCANGTCGGAGGGTTGTGCTTCAGCCTCCTGTCAAACCCTCCCTCACGAGCCGAACGCTCACCTGAGCTCCTGGAGGAGCTGCAGTGTCTCTGTCTCCATAGCGAGCTCTCCTCTGCCTGGAGAGGGACACTGGGGGGGTAGAGTGGTTTTGTCGCCGTTGCCCCGCTCTGTGCGTGCGGAGTCACCCCTGGCTGTCCTGCTCAGCATCGCTCCTGCGGCTCTGCCTCTCAGCAGCTCCCAGCTGGGAGCACCCCAGGCACGTGGGGCACCCCGCCGGGTCAGTGGGGTACGGGAGCGGGTCTGCAGCAGGAGGAGGGGGGCCGGTGGCTGCGGAGGGCGGGCTGGCCCTGTTCCTGAATGCAGGACTGTCCTCGGCGACTGGGTCCAGCCCGTCCGCTCTGGGGTTGCAGTCCCCTGACAGCGAGCAGAGGCAGGAGCCAGTGGAGGAGTAGGAGGGACAGGGCTTGCGCGGGCTGCTCCTCCTCGCCGTGCCCGGCTCTGCAGGGGCTCTGCAGGCTGCCTGGCGTCACAGCTGCTGCTCTCTCCTCTGGATTTGCCTGGTTCTGAGCTGAGCCCCTGCAGAGCCGAGCACGTTGTGATGGGGGCTTGGGAGAGAGAGTGGCTACTGCCCTCGACTGCTCGGTAGCCTTTCCCCGGGCTGGCTTTGTCCCACGGTGAGTTGTTCTACAAGAGATGAAGATGGATCAGGGCTGCTCTCAGGGACCTGGCTCAGCCCTGGCCAGCAGAACCCTGCCCTGGGCCAGCGCTGCTGCATGCCCATCCTGGTCTGAGATGCGTGGATGGGGTCAGGGAGCCTGGGGTGGAGCGAGACCCAGGGAGCAGAGCTGCTGGGTCCCTCGGGGTCTCTTCCTGAGCGGCGCCGTCTCATCCCTTCGATGCAGGAGCTGGTCGGCCGCCTGATCGGCAAGCAGGGGCGGTTCATGAGCTTCCTGAGGCAGGCGTCGGGGGCCAAGATCTACGTCTCCACGCTGCCCTACTTCCGAGACTCCCAAGTCTGTCACATCGAAGGTGAGCAGGGGGCTGGGGGGGCCTCAGAGGGTCCCGGCCCCTTCTGCAGCCAGGCAGGAGCAGCGGTGGGGTGGACGCCAGCAGAGGCAGCGCTGTCTGGAGGAGGTTGCAGCCGAGTGGCTCTGGGTCGTTGGGGTCTTGGCAGCTGCTGGGGTTCGGGGCCGGTGGTCTGAACCTCTCCGGGGGGTCTGAGTGCCCTGGGCAGCCTGCTGAAAGCGCTGGCGTAGCGGCAGGAGGCTCCTGGCAGCTGCGCTCCCTCCCGGGCCGGGGGGTGTCCTCTCCCTGTGCTGTGGGCTTGCTATGGGGCTTCTCTCCTGCAGGCTCCACGCAGCAGGTGGAGAAGGTCCTGAGCCTGATCGGCAAGAAGTTCAAAGAGCTGTGCCTCACCAACGTCTACGCTCTGCCCCCCCCGACTCCGCTGACGCTCCATTCCCTCCTCATGACGGCCTGGGTGAGTCCCAGCCCGCTGGCCCCGTGGCCGGCTGTTGCCCAGCTTGGGTCACTGCTGTGGGGCAGGTCCCCCAGGGCTGTTTGCACCCCGGCTGAGCTGAGGAAGGCACAGTGCTAGGGTGGTTTGGGCTGAGAGCAGACCTCGGGCTGAGTCCAGCTCCTCATCCCGCGCTGCCAGGTTCTCCCTCGCCCCTCATCTCCGTGGCTCTGCGAGCCCTGCAGACACAGGGGCTCCTGGGCCAGGCCTGGGCAACTCCTGGCAGGATGCTTTCCTAACATCCAGCTGCACCTCCCCTGGCACAGCGTGAGGCTGTTTGTTCTTGTCCTGTCTCTCCCTCCTGGGGAGGAGAGACCCAGCCCTGCCTTGCTCCGACCTCCCTTCAGGGAGGATCTACCCTGAGCCTCCTGTTCTCCAGTCTCACCCCCCAGTTCCCTCGGCTGCTTCTCACAGGACCCCTCACCGCCTCTGCTGTCCTTCTCTGGACCTGCTCCCAGGCCCTGAGGTCCCCTTGGGTGCCCTCAGCGGGCAGGTGCCTCTCCAGACTCCAGGGAGCTCAGGCTCGCCTGCCCTGGCAGGCTGTACCCGCAGAGCAGATCCCTGCGTGAGGACACAGCCAGTCAGCCTCCAGCTGAGAGCCGAGGCCACTGCCTGCCCCCTCTGCTTCAGGGCTGCTTGGAGCTCAGAATGCCCCTCGGAACCAGTGCTCTTACTGGTGTGGTCCTGTCAGCGTGTCGGGCTGCCCTGTGCTGCCTGGTCAGGCTGCTGGCCCACGAGAGTTGTCCTGTGGGTGCTTGGGCACCTCACCCTGAGCATCCCGAGTCCATGGGGTAACTGCACACAGCTGCAGCAGGCAGGCTGTGCCCCCCAGAAGGGCTGTGGAGCTGCAGCAGGCAGGCTGTGCCCCCCAGAAGGGCTGTGGAGCTGCAGCAGGCAGGCTGTGCCCCCCAGAAGGGCTGTGGAGCTGCAGCAGGCAGCCTGTGCCCCCCAGAAGGGCTGTGGAGCTGCAGCAGGCAGCCTGTGCCCCCCGGAAGGGCATCGATGCTGGGAAATCAGAGCCAGTTTGGAGGTCCCCTGGGCACAGCAGTGCCCAGCAGGATGGCTCTGCGGGTCACTGTGAGAGCAGACCCTCAGTGACACCTCCTGGAGGGTCCCTGTGGAGATGTCCTCGATGTCTGGAAACCCCCTGGGTGGGGAAGCCTCTCCAGTTGTGCTGTGGTGATGGCACAGGGTGGTGTGGGCTGCGTCCGCTCCGCTCCCTTGGGCGCAGGAGTCTCCCTGCCCTGGTAGTCCTTGCACAGGAGTGGCCTCCCCTCCTTCAGAGCGGTGTGGGACAGCAGCAGGTCGCTTGCTGCTCCTGCAGCAGAGCACTCGGGAAGCTCCCGAGCGCCGGGGCTGTTGCTCCTGATCCCTGGGAGCTGCTGTGGACGAGCGTGTGCTGCAGCGACCGCTGACGGGAGCCCCTGTCCTCCCCCCGTGGCAGCTCTTCCTCCCCGACGGAGTCACCGTGGAGGTGGTGGTGGCGAACCAGGTCGATGCGGGGCACATGTTTCTGCAGCAGCACACGCACCCCACCTTCCACGTCCTGCGCAGCCTCGACCAGCAGATGTTCGCCTGCTACTCCCAGCCCGAGATCCCGACCCTGCCGACGCCGGTGGAAGGCAAGTGGCTCGTGGTGGGGGCTCTGCAGAAGCCCTTGGGGAGCTCCCCAGGGCAGGGAGGATGTGACGGCTCTCCTGTGGCTCCCTCGGGCTCGTGAGCCGGCACCGGAGTGCAGGCACTGCTCTGCTCTCGCTTGCCCCTGCAGCCTCTCCCCGGCCGCGCTTGGCTGGGTTGGAGTTGGGGCTGAGAGTCTTGTCTGTCTGTCTGTCTGGGGTCCTTGGTGCCTGGCGTGGAGCTGCTCCCAGAGCCTCACACCCTGTGCAGACAGCGGCCCTGGAGAGGAGGGGGGGTCAGCAGCACTTGCTCCCCTGTTGGGGGACAGAGCCTGCTCTTGGCGACCGAGAGCCTGGCTGGAGCTGCAGGGCGGTGGCGGAGAGGGGGCGGTGAGACCCCCGTGGCCCAGCACAGGCTGTGTCTGAGGGGTGGGGTGGGTGCCGGCAGAGGGGGAAGCAGTGCAGGAGGTGCTGTTGGTTCTCAAGGGGTGACTGCAGCCCTGGGGTGCTGACTGCTGGGAGCCCAGTGCCCGCTGAGCCGCTCTGCCCTCCTGCAGTCGGCATCATCTGCGCAGCTCCGGGCCTGGACGGCGCTTGGCTCCGGGCTCAGGTGATCAGCTACTTCGAGGAGACCAACGAAGTGGAGCTCAGATACGTGGACTACGGCGGCTACGACAAAGTGAAGGTCGACACGCTCAGGCAGATCAGGTCTCTGGCTCCTCCGTGTCTCCCCCCTCGCGCCCTGGGCTGCTGAACGCCCAGGGGGTCCCCTGGAGCAGTGGAAGGGTTCGTCCCGGCGGCCGCCCGGGGTCCCCTGGGAGCCCTGGCCAGGCTTTTCCGGAGGGATCGCGGTGGAAATGGCATCTCCTGCCGGAGCAGCTGAGCAGAAGGATGCCTGCGGGAGGCCCCGGGTGTAGCTCGCTGCAGAGCTCGGAGTAAGACTGAGGTTGGCATCCGCCCGGGAGGGCTGATCTGGGTGAGGGGCTCCTTGCCCGAGCCCCCAAGAGGCTTGGCTGTGCCCCCTGAGCTGGGGAGAAAGGCAGGAGGAGGGGGGGCTCTGCTCAGAGCCCGCTGCAGCTGGGGGTGGTCCCCGAGGTGGAGGTGCTGCTGCTGCTGCTGCTCCCGTTGCTGGGGCACGGTCTGCCTGCTTGAGGTCGGGCTTCTCCCTGCCATCCCTCTTACCTGGGTTCCCGTGAGAGCTCTGGGTTACTCGACCTCTCCCTCGGGAGTGCCCTGCAGGCGGTTCTGACCCATCCCCTTGCCTTTAAGGTCTGACTTCTTATCGCTGCCTTTCCAAGGAGCAGAAGTGCTGCTGGACAACGTGGTGCCACTTCCAGGTAACGGGGGCTCTGCCGGGGCTCCTGAGGCTCCAGAGGAGCCGCCCCTGTTCTCGGGGGGTGCTTCTGCACAAACCTCCTCCCTCCTGTTGCAGGTGCAGCCTCTGGTGGGACCAGAGCAGGGGCTGAAGGGCTGTGGTTGGCACAGCTGGACGTGCTGGCCTGGCACAGCCTGTCAGGCTGCAGGGGGGGAGCAGCTGGATCAGCATCCAGGCTGCTTCCTAGGGGACAGGGGGATGAATCTCTCTCCTGAGCAGCGGGCTGGCAGGGTGTAGGTGGGGTGGCTGGGACTGCTCTGCTGCCTGCTGCCCCAGAGCAGCTGTATGTGCCAACTGCTCTGTCTGTGGCAGTGAAAGCTGCCTGGCCCTGTCCCACGGGAGGGGCTGGGTCACAGAGACTGCTCGAGGCTCTGCAGGGGTGCCCCTTGCTGCCCCCAGACGCCCTCTGCTTTGACTCTGCTGCTTTCCCCCCCTGCCCTAGCAGTGCTGGGGATGCGTGGTGTCTGTACGCGTGGCGCACGGACCTGGCGCTGTCTGGACTGGGGCTCTCTGGGTGCAGGAGGGGTGGCTGCAGGGATCAGGCCGGCTCTCACCGGGGGGGGTTGTGGCTGTAGCCCTCCAGGAGGGAGCTCTAGCCCCTCTGCCAGGACTGCAGGGGGATGGCCAGGCTTGGCTGAGCCCTGATGCTCCCTGAGGTAACCAGCATCCTCCAGGAGCTGTGAGGAGCTCACGAGCTGCTGGGGAGGCTCTCGGGGTGAGGAACGTGAGGGAGAGCCTTGATTTCACAGCACTTGGGGAGGGAGTGCAGTGAGCACAGTGAGGTCTGCACTGTGTGGGTCGTGACCGCGTGCCCTGGGACACGGGGGTCTCCTGGCAGTTCCCATGCCCAGGGCTGCCCTGCGTAGGACCAGTACCATCCTGAGACCCCTGAGCGCCGTTGGTGAGGGATCACAACACTGACAGCAGCTCAGACTCTGCTCAGGTGCTCTGGGCTGCCTGTAAGGCCTCCTGAGTCGCCAGCTTTAGCTCCACAGCCTCCCCCTTCAGCGGGCAGAGCTCTTGGGCATCTCCAGCCGGGGGGACTGGTTTCTGCAGTCCGAGAGGGTTCCCTGGCCCTAGGGAGGAGGTCAGACAGGTTGAGCTCTACGGCCCCTTCTCCCCCCTGCAGCCGGTGACTCTCTTCTCCCCTGCTCTTTCCTCCCCCAAGACGAGGAGCGCTTCTCAGCCGAAGCCGATGCCGCGGTCAGCGAGATGACGAGAGGTGCAGTCCTGGTGGCTCAGGTAGGCGGCAGCAGCCTGGGGGAGCCCGGTCGCTCCAGCAGCAGCTCAGTCGGGGCGCTGAGAGGATGCCACGTGGCGCGGGCACTGCAGCCCACCCCCCCCATCTCCTCCCAGGGCTCCCCCAGAGCTGCTGCCCCCTCAGCTTCTTCTGCCTTTCCAGGTCACGAATTACGACAGCGCGACGGGTCTGCCCCTGATCCAGCTCTGGAACCTGATGGGGGATGAGGTGTGTGGCGACAGAGCCCGGCCCCAGCGCTGCGAGTGGGGACGCAGCTCCCTCTGCTCTCCGCTCGCTCAGTTCTCCCCTCTGCTCTCCTTCACCTCCCGCAGGTGGTGTCGATAAACAGAGCGCTGGTGGAAAGAGGCTTCGCGCAGTGGCTCGACTACTAGCAGCACCCTGGTGTCTCGACAGCCCTTCTGCGGAGACAGAACAAGAGAAGCAGCCCTGGTTTTGCACTGTTACGATTCGGTTTGGCAAACTCTCCCCCAGGAGACCCGGTCGACGTCCGCGCGCGCGGAGCCGCCTGCTCCGTCCGCCGGGAGCACCCAGACCTCTCCCCGGTGCCGGGCAGGGGCCGCTCAGAGCCATAGCGACAGAGGCTGTCGCCATCCAGTGAACACCCACCCCTCCACGGCCTCTACTCGCCCACTGAACAGACAGCACCCCGAGACCTTGGGGGTCGCTCGACACTCACGAACACCCCCCTCTGCCCTCCCCGGACGTCGGCGGTGGCCGCACTGGCGCGTGAGGGCGGGCCGAGCCTCCGCTTTCCCTGGAAGCAACACGGGTCGTCCTTTCGTCCTTGTTTTAACGGGCTCTGCTGAGCGACTCTCACTGGGAACCTCACGGATCTCTCGCCGTCGGGCCGCGTCCGCCCCGTGCCCGCGGGGGCTCGCGTCTCGGGGTGGTGATGGTGGTGGTGGTGGTGGGTTTAGGCTTCCCCGCGCGGGTGCCGCCGGCGCAGGGGGTGCGCGTGGCCCCTCCGGTGCTGGCGCTCGGACCTCTTGGTGCACGGAGAGAGAGGAGAGCCGCTGGCCAGGCCCAGCTGTCGTCTCTATTTTTGTAGCCCTGCGCGTCTGTAAATAGCTCCGCGAGCAGAGCGCCGGAGTGTTTTGTACGAGAGAGACAGAAGAAACCCCGCACCGGGAGCGGAAGGGAAGGCCACGCAACCGTGGTCACTCCGCATCGACCTCTGGCCGCTGCGGTAGCCACGCGCGTCGGGGCGCTGGGAGCGCCGCTTCAGCCGCGCTGCGTGGCAGGGGTGGGATCCCCGAGGGGGGAGGCTGGCGGGGGTGGCGCTGGCTCTGGCTCTGTCGTGTGCTGTACAGGTCTGATGCAAAGAAAAGAAAAGAGAGCAACAAGCTGGCCCTGCTGCTGCCCTGGTGTTTTCGCGCTCTGCCCCTCTCTGTTCTGGTTCTCTTGCTCCCTTTTATTAGTTAAACCTTAGCTCCAGGGGTTGGAGCTGACTGAGCCCCCCTCCCCGAGCACCTGCCCGCTGCTGTGTGGTGCTAGAGCTGTGTGTGGGGCTGGCGGAGGAGGTCCCTGCCCGGGAGACGCCGATGCGGTGGCTCCTGGGGTGGATCCGGGGATGCCCTGGCATCCTGGGGGTGACCGTGCCGGCCCATCGCGCGCCTGCCGGAGTACCTGGTCCCGTCCCTCCTGTTGCAGTCCCGGTCCTGTCCTTGGCAGAGTTCTCTCCTCTCTGGGGGGTCCTGTCCTTGGAGAGTTCCCGGTTGCAGGCGCTGGAAGCGCAGGAGGGGGCAGCTGGGTCCCTCAGCAGAGCTGGCCCTGTCCCCTCGGGCTGTTCC
>VZRI01007716.1:46239-79671 GCA_013397515.1 Upupa epops
TCTCTCTCTCCCCGCAGACAGCCTTAGAGACTATTTTAGCAAATTCGGAGAAATCAGAGAGTGTATGGTCATGCGGGACCCCACCACCAAGCGCTCCAGGTAACGCCGCGCCCACCCGCGACCGGCTGCCAAACTTCGCGAGTTGCCGTCGGGGAAGGGCTCGAGCCCCGCGGTCGCGCATCACCACCCCCCCGCCGCCCCGACCCCGGGTCCCCATCGCAACCAGCCCGCGCCCTCGGCGCTGTGAGCCCGTCTCCATCCCTCCCATCCCCATCGCACCCCACGCGTGGCCCCGAGGGGGGCTTCCCCGCGAGGTTTCTCCCGCTCGCAGCGCCGCAGCTCCCCGGCCGGGAGAAGCGAACAAAGCGGGGGAGCGGAGCCGGGGCCGTGCGAACCAACCCCCCCCCCGCAACACCTTCTCCCCTCCACGGAGCCGGGGCCGTGGGAGCGGGGAGGAATCCGCGGTTCGGGGCCGTGAGTTGCCGTCTCCGGTTGTCAGCATCCCCATCCCCATCCCCTTCCCCGGCTCTTTGTCTCTCGCAGAGGCTTCGGCTTCGTTACGTTCGCGGACCCGGCCAGCGTAGACAAAGTCCTGGCGCAGCCCCACCACGAGCTGGACTCCAAGACGGTAGGTCCTGCGTGGGGAAGGGGCTGTCCCGGCTCCCACGGGCGTGCGGGGACCCTGGCCGTGCCCAGCAGCAGCAGCCGCCGGGCTGTGTGGGGCGGTGTCAGGCTGTCATTGAACCGGGACCTTGCCCGCCCCGCTTTGTCCTTCTCTGGTGATTTTGCTCTTTATTCCTCGAGCTCCCCGGGGCTGCCTCCAACTTCCAGCCCCCCGGAACTTTGTTTATCATCCTTATTCCCCATTTTTCCATCCGAATTTGCCCTCCCTGCCCGCTGGCTCCTCCCCCCACAGCCTCCCTCTCTTTCAGCCAGCGGGGTGACATTGAGAAAATCCCAGAGTAGCACCCCGACTCGGAGTCGATTTGCAGTCCCCCGGCTGCCCAGCACTTTGTGCAGGGAACTTTCTGCCTCTCTCGCTCGATGATTTATCGAGCGGTGCCCGTGTCTCCAGGTGGGAGCGACCGCGCTGGCGAGCCCGAAGAGCTGCTCCTTTCTCTCTTGAGAGTCGTTGCCCCCCCAGAGGCGTTTTCGGGTGCCGTCCCCCGCACCCCTGTCCCCCTCAGCCGCTGCCACGACATCCCCGCTCGCGCACGTTTCCCCGTGCCGGAGCTCCGGGGGAGATGGGGGAGAGAAGCCCGAGCCCTGGGTTGTTGTTTCTCAGGGCGTTTTGCTCGGTGACCCGAGGCTCTGTGAGCAGACCCAGCCCCTCTCTGTTTGTTGTCGTGAAGAATCGCCACGGTTTTGGTAGCAGCTGCTTTTTCAGTCGCAGAACCCAGGTGCCCGTTTGCCCCCCGACCCGATAGAGCGGAGGTTTTGCTTGGGGAGGGGGCGCGGGGGTCAAACAAAAGGTCTCCGGCGTGGGCAGCTCTGGGCCCGGTTTTTCCCCCCTGCGATGGAGGCTGTGCAGGAGCGACGAAGTTCTGTGCCTCTGGCTTCCCGTGCGGTGTCAGAGCCTCGGAACGGGAGCGGGAAGGACACTGGTAGAGGTCACGATTGCTTCGGTGCCGATCGCTCTGAAGGGGGCTGCGTGCTGGGAAGGAAGGGAAGGATCGCGTCGGTTTAGCTGTCTGGCTCGGAGCTGCTGCTGGACGGACCGGCCGTGGCCGCCGCTGTGACCGTCCTTTCTGGGCCGCGCTGAGGGGTCGAAGGGGTTTATTTTGACACGAGCGTGCTGCTCGGGGGAGGCAGCCGGCTCGTCTCGCGTGTGCCTGCGCGCTTGAGACGGTAGCGAAGCGCGGATTAGAAGAAGCAGAGAGCAAAGTCGAGATGCCGGTTTGTTATTTGAGAGCCGTGGGATGGATCCGAGGACACAAAGCCCAGAGCTGTGCTCGAAGCAGGTGGAATCCGGTGTTTTCATTCGACCTACGGGTTCCGCCGGGCCTGTCTGAGCACGTAGCCCCCTGCTTTCGCATGCCTTAATCGTTTGATTTTCGGTTTAATCAGATAGGGTGAGGGAACCGAGTCAGCTGTGCTCCTGAGATTCAACTCGCCAGACTTTTCGCGTAGGGCTACGTCCTCCGGGTGGGTTTGAAGATAAATTTAGATAAGAGGAAGAAAACAATAGCGTCAGGGAGGGCTCTACACAAAAACACGCACGCCAAATCCAGGGGAGGACACCCTGCTGTCTTTCTGCCTGTAATTAGGGCCTCCCCCAGCTCTTCTCCCCGCTCGGCAGTCCCTGCAGTGCATTCATCTGCTCTTCCCTGGGGGAGGGGAGAGGAGCCAGCCCAGGACAGCGCTCCCCTCCGCTTTGATTGCGCGATCACGACCGGATCAATCGGAAATCAGCGCCTGCCCTTCGGAATCGGTCGGGCAGCTTCAAAGCGAAAGCAGCAGCAGCCCTCCAGCCGCGGATGTGTAGTGTTGTAGTAACTGTTCTCCAGTATAACATAGCATTTGACTCTGTTTCAACGTCCAGCGCAGGAGGCAGAGCGGTTGGGTATTGGCATGGAAACGGCGCTCTTGTTTACAGTTCCGTTAAAAGCTTTGTTTAGGTAATGGCCATTCACATCAGAACTAGTACTAGAGTCATTTCCTAGAGGACTTGTAGCTACAGTAAGTAGAGTCCTACCCAACTAACTCATTCTTGTTCCGCTAGAAGTTTGGTTGTCTTCTTTTTCCCTTTCTTTGCCCGTTTGAGTCCTTGTGGAAATAGCTGACAGGGATATGCAAAAGGTACGGATTGGCCACCTTGCTCGCTAGCCTTCGCCTCCCGGCGCCGCCGGGGGGGATCGGTCCCTTTTCAGAAGGGAAGCCCAGCTCTGGCAGAGCGGCCGTCGCTGTGGTGCGAAGGACTCGCTGCTCTTGGAACTGACCTTCAAACGCCGGAGCGTTCCCCTAGGGATCGATGGCTCTTCCACCTCCTTTGGCCAGTGGGACCGGTGCTCTCTGTGCAGAGAAACTTGTCGCTCCTTCAGCGAACGGAGAGCCGTGCAGATCAGCCTGCAGCTCGGGGCATCGCTGTGGAACGTCCGTACCTGTTGTATTTCCCCAGTAGACCGATGCCTAGCGGGTGCTGAGTGTGTCTGTAGCTCACGTTAATCTCTCTGAAGAGGTTAGTTTCCTAGAGAAGTAATTCCACTTGCCGTGCTTTCCGAGCAGCCGAGCGGCACGTCCTCACTCATTTCTCAGGTGTGTCCTGAACGCACAGCCCGATGCAGGCAGACGCAGGCCGATCAGTCATCGAGCAGCTAATGTGAAAGATGAACGGAGTAAAACTGCCTGCTGGCGGAGCCCCCTGGTTGTTTCTCGGGGACGGGAGTATTTGTCACCACTGGGATAACACGACCACACGGAAACGGCTTGGGGTTAGCTCGGGGAGGGGAGAAACCTGGCCAACCCCACGCTGGTAGGGACAGCCTCTGTCTCTGGGTCTGCCTTGGGAGTAGTGCCTCTGGTTTGCCTGACGGGGAAGCAGCTCGCCCAGCTGGGGTGGGTCGAGGTCCTCCCCTCAGCACATCCCTTCCCAGACACGCAGCTAGGGCCAGTCCGCGTGCGGATGCCGCTCGGAGGCAGCGGTGGGTGAAGCCTCGATGCAGTTGATGGCAGTTGAGCTGGGCAGGGGGTTGAAAGGGTGTGGGCTCCTGGTTTCCACCCAGCCGTGCCTCTGCAGCGCTGTCTTTGTGATGGGAAGTGAGCTTTGACCGGCGGAGTCGCCTTTTGGAGATGACCCGCGTGGGAGTTGTTTTGACAGCAGCAGAGCTGGCGTTTTTGGAATCGCAGAGCGGACGCTCGCGCTCAGTTACGGAGCTCGGTGGGAGACAGGGCTGCATCCCCTTGAAACCAGGGAGCGTGGGGCAAGCCAGAGGCTTAAGTGCCATTTTTGGATCCCCTTTTGTCTCTGTGGTGGCCGAGCTCCATCCAGGAATACTTTAGGAAACTCCTTCATGGAAAATCTCCTCTGAGAGCTGGGATTCCTCTGGTTTGAAGTGCTTGTTTGTCTTGTTCTCCTCTCATCCCAGCCCTCCTTCCCACAAAGGCCTCTTCCAGGCTGTCACAGCTCCCCTGTAGCCTGTGAGGGTGAGCAGACCCGGCTGGTCGGGCAGACTGTGCAGGCCAAGTCCCGCAGCCCTGATGCTTTCGTTCAGCGCTAGCAGTGGCAGTGGAAACCCTCCTCTCTGTGCTTGGCCTTTCTTTCTGGCGGGGTGCTGGTACTCGGTTGACAAAACAAAATGGAACGGTAACCCCAAAGGCAGCTGAAGGAAGGAGCAGGTGGCAGACCCGTGAGGTTTAGACCGGGAGCGCCGGCCCTGCTTCTGCCAGCTCCCGAGCCCGCAGGTAACGACTAACGCAGGCAGCTGCGGTTGCAGAGGCAGCACCCACAGACCACACAGAGCTCCCTGAGCGCCGGCAGAGACTGCTCCCCAGGAGGATGTAGGAGGTGCAGAGGGCAGATGTTTCCTTTCTCTCTTCCTAGCTCCCTCCCCTTGCCAACCCCCTGCCTGCAGACCCAGCCTGGGATCCGTTGGTTCCGGCTGACCCGGTGTGCCGAGTGACAAGCCTGAGAAATGAGGGATGATTCGTAATTCAGTGATGTCAGAACAAACAGCAGCAGCAGTGGCCAGCAAAAGCTATCTTGTTGATTTCCCCTTTCTTTCTCCTCAGATTGACCCTAAAGTTGCATTTCCCCGACGAGCGCAGCCCAAGGTAAGTAGGAGGGTCGATAAGAGGATTGCGGGCGCACAGAGCGCCATTGTTGCCAGGCAGTCCGGGCTGCAAGCCGGAGTGCACGGCGTCTTAAGGGGATCGGCGTTCGGCCGCGAGACCACGGGGGAGCCGCTTTGTGCCCTGGTACGAGGCTCCGCTTTAACCGTCTCCTGGCAGAGCCCCGGCCAGCGGCGCTGGCGGAGCAGCGGCGGCTCCCCGGGTCGGGGCGGGAGGTTGCGGCCGCGTTGCTCGCCGTCGCTGTGTTGTTTTTACGCGGCGTGTTCTGCGCGGTGCGGGTGAAGAGCCTCTGGATTAAGTGCAGACTTGAGGCCGCTTTGGAGCTGAGCTTTCAGTGCTGTGGTCGTGATGGATGGGAATGTATCTCTGCCTTCATTGTTTGCAAATTCTTCTTTGTATAACTCCAGAGATGTGTTTGGAGATGAGCGGGCGACTGGGTAGAGTGTCTGACGGAGCTCTGATCTCTGCAGGCCGTGGGGGATTCTTTTGCAAGAGGAGTGAAACAATGAGCTTTAAGTCTCTGAGCCCATCGGGCTGGCTGGGGAGTGACCCCCTTCTCCAGGGCACTCCTGCCGCGCTGGGGGCAGATTCCTTTGCTGTGCGGGGTGAGGGCTCGGGGCCGCAGCTCTGGAGGAGCTGCTTGTGGCGTAGAAGTGGTCGTTGCTCTTCAGGTGGTGCCTCACCCAGGGCAAGCGCAGCGCTCGTGTTTGACTGGGGGAGGCCAGAGGCTGAGACGCAGCTGGTGTAGCTGGCATTTTGATGTCTCTAGGTGCCCTGGGGAGTCCCTTGGGGGGGCTGAGCTGAGCTGAGCTGAGCTGAGCTGAGCTGGTGGGTGGCACTGGTGCACTCTCCAGCCAGCCTGGGTTACTTCAGCATCCCCATACAAGACGAGGCTGCAGAGCAAGGCAGCGGGGAGAAGGGGTTGAAAGTTGGTGGCAGGGCACTCCCTGAGCAGACTCAGCCCCCCGGTACCGCTCTGTGTGTGGGTCCTCTGGTGCAATGGTGCGTGGAGCTGTACTGCTTAGTGCTGTACTGCTTAGTGCTGTAAGAGATGACAGTGTGGAGCTAAGAACCCTGTGGTNCGGGTCCTCTGGTGCAACAGCGTGTGGAGCCGTACTGCCCAGTGCTGTACGAGATGACTGTGTGGAGCTAAGAACCCTGTGGTGAACGGTGGGAGAGGTGCTAGAGATTTCTTTTAAACGAGGGGAAAAAACACCTGACGAGAGAAGTAACCTGGCAGCTGACTTTGAGCAGGAGACACCGAACCAGCGGGGTCGGTACTGCCTCACCGGACAGATGGCGGAGCTGATCAGGGAATGGTGACGGCCGGAGCAGAGTGTGTGGTCTGTAGGGCTGGCTGGTGGGTCGGTGCTGTGGACGGGCTGGGATGTAGAGGTATCAGAGCTGTGCGGGCTTCATGACTGCAGCACGATGAGAGGTTCCTTCCCCAGTCCCTGCTGAAGGCTCACGTACCTGCTCAGGTGGCAGCAGTGTGTTTGTGGAAGTCCACGGCGCTTACAGCGGAGCTGCTGAGCTGCCCCGTGTGATTTCCCCTCTAGGAACTGAAAAAACCAGGGCATGTCTTGTGCTGAGGGTGGCAGCGAGTTAAATTTTGGTGTTCAAGAGCGCTAAATCAGGTCACTCGGACAAAGGGGGGTTTGTTTTTCTCCACGTCGGGTCGGGCTCTGGGCTTGCTGGTCGGTAACGGACGTTTCCGAAGCGGGGGGCATCGCGCTGGAGTCCGCTCGTAGCAGGAGCCGGAGGGGTCGGCAGGGTCTGCTCCTGCTGTTGGCACCCTGGTCCCTTCTCAAGCGCTGGGGTTTCTTACAGGACACTTGGTAAACCCCTCAACGAGTGAAAGGAGCCTCGTGAGGCAGTAGAGCAGCAGCCCTGAGGAGAGGGCTTGCATCGGTTGTGACGAGTCCTCCCGCACAGCATCTCATCATCTGGGGGGGTTTTGTTTTCTGGGGGGGTTTAATTGGGTACTGAGTGAGGGCTTTGGACGTCAGCCCTTCCTTTATGCCAGCTGAACGGCGAACGCTCGGCGTTGGAGTGGGACTGTGCTTTGGTCTAATGAACCAGCTAACGCTGGGGTCCGTGCCGAGCGATGAAACCTCTCTGCTAGGGGAGGGCAGGGAGGAGGCTGTGGTCTTCCTGGCACTGCCAGGGTGCTGAGGTGGAAGCAGGGCTGCCGATGCGGCCCCCTTCTCCTAAAGGCAGGGAGCCCTTCTGGCAGCAGCTTCCCCCCCTCCATCCCCTTCCTTCTGGAGCCCTTTTGACCTCCCTCAGCACAATTAACTCTTCAGTGGCTGCCCGGGTTGTGCGGGGCCGGGTCCCATGCTCGCTGGGGTCCGTGGGGTCACGCTGCTGCTGCTGCTTTGTGCCCGCGTGATAATTTGTGCTCATTCCTCCCCCCTCCTGAATTGGCCGGGCTCCCCCTTTCAAACCCCAGCCCAGGAAAACGCTTCCTCTGGGCTTTGCTCAAGGGCCGGGTGATGCCCAGCGCTTCCCGAGCCAGGAGGGGCAGGGTGTGAGAGCAGAGCGTTCGCCCTCCTTCGCCCAGGGTGACCCCGGCAGAAACCCCTCCGGTGGGTTAGGCTGTGCCGCGTAATCCCGCTCTCCTCGGGAAGCCCTGGAAGCCGTTGTTTTAAGGAATGTGCTGCAGGGGGTGAAGTTGTGGAGGTTCTAGTGGGTGGCTACCAGCGAGATGAAAAGCCAACACGTATGCGTTCTCGCCGCGGCTGTTCCTTGATGAAAAGCTGTCTTGCTTCCAAGCGCTGGAAGGCACTCGCTAACAGTTGATCGTTTATAACTCTGCTGACTTACAAATCCTTGAAAAGCAGCAGCGGGGGGTGCGTGTGTGACGCTCCTGTCCCCCCCAGTCAGCACTGAACACGGCGGGGCTTTGGCTTCGGTGCCCGGTCAGCTCTGATGTTACCCGCTGTCCTAGGCTGGAGGAGCCTTCTCCGCTCTCTTTGTGAGCTCTGTGTGCAGAGGGGAGCGGTGCCCTCCCTCTCCCCTGCCCTAGGGGTTTGTTGAAGAAGCCAAACAAACCTGAGGAGCAGAAGCACAGCAGCCTGGCCCTGCGAGGAGGCGCCTCGGCCGTGGACTGCCCCAGTGTTTGGGTGCTTTGCAGTGCGAAACTGAGTCTGCAGCAGGCAGGTTCATCTTCCGTTGAGGTGTGCAGGTAGTGCTTCTGCCTGCTGAGGTCTGTTTTGTGCTCAGGGTCCTCCAGGATGGGTCTGAGGCACCCATCAGGTGCCTGCAGGGGCATACCGCGTGGCGTTGGGAATGGCTCTGGCAAGCCAGGGAGCTCGAGTGACTTGTTTCAGCGTTGGGTGGCATCGCTAGCGCTGGGGATGGGACCTCCTTATCCTTCCTCTTCAGCAGCTGTGGAGCAACCAGGCCAAGGCAGCTACTGCTGCCGGAGCTGCTCCTGGGGCTCAGGGGTGGCTCTGAGTAGGGGCGATGGTTGCCAGCACTGCAGTTTCAGTTGGGGGTCTGGTCTGTGAGATCTGGCTGCGGGCTAACAGTGACCACTGGGGCACAGAGTAGCAAGAGAGCTTTGGGAAGCCCTTGCCTGGTGGTGGTGGTGGTGGTGTGAGTACCGATGGCTCGTGCTGGGGTTTGCTGCGTGGCGTTTATAGCTCTCACTGTAGCAGAGGACCGTGCAGAAGCAGTAACCGGGTGAGCAGCCCCTGTGCTCCAGCCAGCCCGGGTATCTGCAGGCTGCGTGCGCCGTGGCTGTGGACGGGCTGGTTTCCTGTCTGGCCGGGCACGTGGGCTCAGAGAGGTGCAGTTGTGCACATCTGTTCCTCCTTCTTGGGCAGGAACCAGCGAGTCAACAACTCTCCTTTCATTCCAGTCGCTGCTGCTGAGAGCCATGTGGAGCTGGCTGTGGCAGAGCAGCAAATGGAGGGCACGTCCTTGCGCGGCAGCCCCCGGCCTAACCTGGGAGGGGTTGTGGACGCTGACCAGTGCTCTGGGTGGCTGACTCCTAGTAACTGAGCCGTGGCTGGGGTGTCTCTCTGCACCCCTCGGCTGCCTGATAAGCGAGAGCCACAGTAACGGGCAGAGATTTCATTCCAGAGCCACTGATGAACCTCGTAAATCCGGAGCTGGGTGGTCGGGTCCTTCCCCTGCCTCTGTCTGTAAACTCCTGCAGGTCAGTCCCATCTCGTTTTCAGTGTCGAGAGGACTTGGAGTCTTCTCCTCAGAGGAATGTGAGCTGGGCAAGCCCGCAGAACGCAGGAGTTTTCCTTTCCTGCCACCTCCCTCCCCTCCCTCCCCTCGGGGCTGTGAAGGGCAGTGAGGTCAGACCTTTTCCCTGTGATTTCTTTTTTAATCTTGGTTGATTTTCCAATTCCCCTGCTTCTGCAGCTCTGGATGGAGTACGGGAGGGAGCGTTTCCTGCTCCTGGCCTCAGGCCTAGCTGTGTTCCTTAACGATATCGCTGTCCCTCCTGCACACGGAGTAGCAGCCAGTCCTTCCCAGACGGCTGGAGGGGTTGACTCCTGCGGTTGATGACCGCTGTTTGGGTGTCTTGTCCAGCCGGACCTGACGTGGATCCCTGGCCCAGCCTGAGCTGTTCCTAGAGCCGCTCTCCCTCTGGCACTGCATGGTCCAGTGGAAACACTGACGAGTCTGAGCCTTGGCTGATCCACCCGGCGCTTCTCAGGTAGTAGAGGATCAGGGTTCTGAACCCCCTTACTCCTGGGCTCAGCTCGTTTGCTCGCTGTGGTCTGTTGGGAGGGCAGAGCGTGTTCTCTGCTCCTGGGTGCTGACAGCCGAGGCTGCACGGAGCGTGCTGTGCGGTGAGAGGCGAGACTCGAGCTGGGGTTGTGTAACTGAGCTGTGTTTGGAGCTGTAGACACTTGGTTCTTCGCCCCAGCCCCTCAGGTAGGCGGCTCCCGTTGTCCTTAACCCCTGCAGCCTCCTGGTCCTGGTGTGAAGTGCACTGCCATTACCGTTGCCCGAGGATGCCTGTTGTGTTAAGAGCAGCCCTAAACTACTGCCCTTCTCTTCTGGCTTCCTGCTCACTACAGATTAAACCTCATCGAACCTTCAGCTCTGCTGTACAGGGGGGGTTCCGCGTCCCCCGTGCTTTGCCGCGCCGCTGCGTCGTTTCTCCTGGCATCTGCCAGGTAATTTTCCACGCCGAGACTTGGGAGCTTGGCTCTGCCAGGGAAGGGTCCGGAACGAGGGAGGTCAGGGAAGTGGAAGGGCAGCAGCCTGCCAGCACCCTTGTGTGTTCCCCTCTGCTTCCAGATTGAGAACATCTCGCCTGCAAAGTGCTGAGCCGCTCTGAGCCCGGGGGTAGGTCTGCTAATGACTGATCTAAACCCATCACAGTCATCTATTTGTCACTGCCACTGACAGCCCGGCTCATGCTAATGGGTTCTTTTTATAGCCCCTTGACTCCCAAAGCCTCGTGAAACCCAACCACAGCACCGGGGGAACCTGTGCCTTCGTTCTGGAGAGCCGCTGGGACGGGGCACGCCGGTGCCTGCGGAGCAGGGTGCGTGCGGCCCCGAGGAGAAGACGAGGAGCTGCTGGGTGTCGCTGTCACGCGTAGACGTTCCTGCTGCTCCCAAGAGTCGTTCGCCTGTGGACTGAGTGCCGGCGCTCTCTTCAGCGTTGGGTCGTGCTGTGAGGGCAGGACGGGCTGTGAACAGAGCCAGGCATCCTGGGGGAGAGACAGGGGCTCGCTTAGAGGATGGGCGGTGTGCAGGGCCGGGGTCTCGGTGCCCCTGTTGTGTGAGGGCTCTTGAGCACACACCTGAGTTGGCGTTGGGACGGGCGAAGAGCACGTCGCCGCGTGTTTCGTTCAGCCGTGGAGCCGCAGCAGGGCGAGATGAAAAGATAACTCCCGTGTTTCACGGGACTGGGCACACCGTGGGTCCCTCCGCTTCCCTGCCAGAGCCAGCCAGTTCCATCTCTCTCCTTCCCCCTGCCCTCCTCACAAGAAAACACCGATCCCCTGGCTGCTCAGGAGTGCTCGCAAGGCCAGCGTGGCATCTGACTTCCCGACAGTGACCGTGGTCGCCCCCGGCCCTGCCCCGGCACAGCCTGCTGCCCTTAAGTCACTGGGATCGTCCTGTAAAGTCCGGGCAGTGCTCGACGGGGCCTGGGGTTCGGAGGTTTGACTGCAGCGGGGTGGCTTGGAAGTCGGTGTGGCCACAGCACGCGGAGCTAGGAGTCAGGTCTGAGCGCGGGCGCTCTGCTGCGCTCCTGTTGGAAGTACTTCCTTTAGGAATCCCATCGGGAGGGTGTTGGGAAGCTGTGCCCTGCTCTGGCCTTCCTCACGCTGGACATTGCAGCTGCGGGCGCCGCTCTGAGCGGCTGGGCTCCGGTTAGGGTGCTGCTTTGGGGGGTCTCTGTTGCAGAGAGGGAGCGTTGCTAGGGCTTACGCAATCCCGCACAGGAGGAGCGGTCCCGGGGACCTCAGCGCTGAATCCAGACAGGGCTCCTGGCTGGGGGGGTGAAGTGTACGTGGCAAGAAGGGCGAAGGAAGCCCTGACAGCAGCAGAAAGCGTCGCTCCCTCTGCCTTTCCCTCCCCTTGCATTCATTTCCCATTGACTCTCCCGTACAATGGGGAAGAGGTTTCAAGCTGACTGAAGGGGCAAAGGTCCAAGAGAGCTGCTGTAGCAGGAACTGATGCAGAGTGACAGTAATGAGGTGACCTGGCAGGTGGGAGGGAAAATGGTGGGGTCGGGGGAACGGAGCGAGGATCTCGTGAATTAAGTAGTTCCCAGGGTTTGAAGTGAAGCCCCCGTGGCTCGGTGCCCCTCGGTACGTGCCACGCCACGGCTGGGGCAAGGCCTGAGACCCGTGGACAGGGTGCTGCTGGTGCAGCGCTGGTCCTCACGGTTCAGGGCTGGGGTGCTGGGAGGACTGGTGTTGCCAGGAGGATGGGAGATGCCCCTGTGGTGTCCCTGAACCCGTGCTGCCTGCTGTGTTTGTGTTCTGGCACGCCTGACTCACGGCTGTGTGGCCCTGGGGGTCGGTGTGGGCTCGAGGAGAGGCTGGGGAGCGCGGGGTGAAGCGCTTTGAAGATGTGATTGATTTCAGATGGGGACTGTGAAGAGCCAGCAGGACTTGCAGCTTGGTGGAAACAGGACGTCTGCTGGATGGAGTCAGGAGAGGGTTTTACAGCTGCGTTCACCTTGTTCAGGAGCCTTCCTGAAGGGCAGTGCTGCGTAAAGAGAGTGCAGGGCGCCGAGCATCCGTCCCGAGATCCCACTGGACTGCCAGGTGTTGCCCCTCTGGAGGTCGGCTGTGGCAGAGGCTGCGTGGGTGCAGCCCCCCCTGTGCTGTCGCAGCTTCGTGGCACTGCTGCAGAAGGGAGTTGCTGAGGGGGCTGCTGGCAGCGATTGTTCTGCGGCGCTGGCTGAAAGTGAAACCTGCCTCTGGTTTCCTTCTGCTCAGAGGTGTCGGTCCTGCTCCCTGCTCCCTGCTCCCAGCCCGGGCTGTGCACAGAGCCCGCTGCCTCCCCACGGAGAGCTTCCCCTTTGCCAAGGCTGCGCAGAGCCACAGCCGGGTTTGAAGTTGCTGGAGAGGTTCTCCTGCTCCTGGGGCCAGTTTGGCAGAGCCTGGGAAGCATCGGAAGAACTCTGCTGCTGAGAGATGTGCAACAGGAGGGGAGCTCCCTGAGGACACAGGGGCCCTGCCACCCCATCTCTTGTTCTGGCTGCTGTGTAGGATGGGGTCAGGCTGTTGCACTCTGCGGGGTCCTGAGGGTCTCTAGGAGCTCTCTCCTGTGGGTCCTTGAACGAGTCCAGCTGCGGTGGAAGCTGAGGGCTGCTTGTGGCTGGGGCTCCCTCTCCTCACCAAGTCTCTCGTAGAAGGTGTCTGGGGTTTTGCTGTCTGTACCAGAGCGTTCTCCTTCCTACCCAGCTGCTTCCCCTCGGTCAGTGCTGCAGCTCCAGCCCCGGATGGGTGGCCTGCTGGCTGTAGTCTGTTCAAACAGCACTTGGGGAAGGAGCCCCTTGTGAGCGGCCCTGGACCCCTCAGTGGGTTGAATCAGTGTCACCAGCAGAGTTTGGTCTTTGCTGGCACAGCGTGTGGGAAGCTGAATAAGCTCAGATGGGACTGACGCTGCTGGTGGGACCAAGAGGGAAGGGATGGAGGGAGGAGGGACAACGGGAGATTCTGCAGAGCATCCCGGGGTGGTGGCAGCGAGCACAGCTGCTTCCTCGCAGCCAGATCTCAGTGGCCAACCGTGGGAAGGAAGCGAGTGAAGCGGGGCAGTATCACACCCTGCCAGCCTGTCTGCCAGGGCTTGGGATGAGGGGGGGGTTGTTTTTATCGACTTCAGCCTGGGAGGCCCTGAGTGGAGCCCAGAGCAGAGGTCGTGGGGTTTCTGAGCAGCAGCAGTGAGTTGAGACTTCGAGGAGGGGGGAAGTGAGATAAGGACACAGGGCCACAGCATGTGAGCGGTGGTTTGTGGTGTGAGTTATGGCTAACGTCAGTCACAGGGTGGCTACAGAGCGGTGTGGGACCTGGGGCACGGTGCTTGTGGCCTGGGAGGCTCGGAGGGAGCCTGGCAGTGGGTTCAAACCCCCTCAGCAGTGTGTAGCAATGTGGAGTCAGTCCCGGTGCCCTCAGTAACGAGAGGAGAGGAGGGAGCATGCAGAGCTGCAGGTGTCCTGGAGTCTCTCTGCCTCTAGATAAGCGCTGGCTCCTCTCCTCCCTGCAGAGCCGGGCGTCCAGCCATGCCGGACGCTCCTCCGCCCCCATGGTCCAGCTCCTGGAAGCTGCCTTTCTCCTCTGTGCTGCAGGACCGTGCCCAGTTCTGTCTGGGTGGCCCTGGTGTTCCTCCCTCTTGGAGCGCGGAGGGATGGCTGTGGTGGTTCAAGGCATCGTGACACGAGGCACTGGGACAGGCAGTGCTGGAGCTGTGTGACTGCTGCCTCTGCCTGCTGAGCAGGCATTTCTGCCCAGGCTGGCTGGGTGGTGGGGAAGAGCACCCGGAGAGAGTCTCCAGTACCTCTGTGCTTGAAATTCCCCACTCCCCTAATCCGTGATCCAAGCAGTGGGTGATGCATGTGATGGGCCAGCAGTTTGTGAGCTTGGCTTTGCTGTGGTTCTTACAAGTCAGTTCAGCTTTCTGGAGGTCTCCTCTGCCTGGAGCTCTCTCCTGGAGGTCTCCTCTGTTTGGAGTTCTCTCCTGGAGGTACCTCTGTCTTGGAGCTCCCTCCTGGAGGTCTCCTCTGTCTGGAGCTCTCTCCTGGAGGTCTCCTCTATCTGGAGCTCTCTCCTGGAGGTACCTCTGTCTGGAGCAGTCTCTTATAGGTACCTCTGTCTTGGAGCACTCTCCTGGAGGTCTCCTCTGGAGCTCTCTCCTAGAGGTACCTCTGTCTGGAGCTCTCTGCAGAGCTCTCCCCAGTAGGTACCTGCGTGGGGATGTCAGCAGGGGCATTTCTGCCCTCTCTCCAGCAGCCGTGCGGGTGCAGCGGGAAAGAACAGAACGCAGAGGAGAAGAGAAGAGAACGAAGCCGCTTCCTTCCCAGTCCGAAGGCTCTAGCGCTAAGGAGCCATGAAGAAACTTTATTGGAACTATAATTGCAGACATAAGCAGTGATTATCTGTCTTCATGCTTTTATAGCCCCCATCACTGTCATCCGAAGCACATGAAGCTGATGAGAGAGCGTGCGGAGTGCTAGGCAGCCGCTGCCGCTTCACCCGGCTCCCTCGCAGCGCGAGGGCAGTAAAACAGAGTGCCAGCTCATTTGGAAGCGACGGGCGAAGGAAAAGGTGGAGAGGACGAGCGTCCTTGCGGAAGCCGTGGGCCGATGTCAGGCAGCACAGGTGTTGGCAGGGTGAGCGTCGCCCGTGGCTGCGCTCGGAAGAGGTGCTGCTGTTTCTCAGTGCTCTTGGAGGTCTCGGCCAGGTGCAGCCCCTTCGCCTTCGGGGTTGCTGCCCTCTGTCTCACTGAAACGTCCTGCCTTTCCTCCAGCTGGGAGAAGGACAGCAGCACCTGCTTGCCCCGCGTTCCCGAGGACTGGAGAAAGCTGGAGCAGGGCAGACGAATGGATGCTGCCAGGTGCTTCCTGAGGTGGAACAGAGATCAGAGAGCAAGTCCAGAATTGCTTGGCCTGATTATCGGTGCCAGTTAGCGGGTGAAATGTGCTCCAGGCTGCAGCGAGGAAGAGCTAATGTGGTTGTACAAGAGGTTCTGTTCCTGCTGCTTGGGCAGCCTGGGGAGCTGCAGTTCTCAGTGCCAGCTGCAGGCAGGTTTTAGCGAACTGGCTGGGTGGTTCAGAGGACTCTGTGCTCCCCTCTGCTCGTGCTGCTGGGGGAGTCGAGAGCCTGCACCGAACGTGGCCTTCCTGGGCTGTACTCTGGTGCCTGTTTTATGAAGAGGCTTTTGTGACTCCACTGCCCTAAGAAGGGTTGAGTGAGAGCCTTGGTTGCTGCCTGGCAGCCAGAGAGCTGGTGGGAGCAGCACACGTGGAGCTCGGGTGCTGCAGTGAGGCCGGTAATCCCGAGAGGAGCACAGCTTTAGAGGGTTGGAGTTTCCTTGAGCCAGGCTGGTGTAACTGGAGTCTCCTGGCTGCGTTTCCTGCCCCCTGGTTGGTGTTGGAGGCAGGTGTGTTCACCGCCTGAAGGCGATTGCTCAGGCTGCAATCACCTTCATTGCAATCACCTACTGCAGAGTTGGAGGAAATAAAGAGAGAGGAGCCCCCACAACTCCCGTGACCCTGAGGAGGCAGAGCCCGAGCAGTCCCAGGGCCGTGTTTGGCCCTTAGGAGGGTAACTTTGCTTGGCAGCTTTGGGGCAGGGGAGGCACTGGCTGGGCAAGAAACCAGTTGTGGGGTTTTCTTTCCTGAAGCTTGGAGGCAGAAGCTTGAAGGGCTTCTCCAGTCCTGAAGGAGTTAAAATGCAGAGGAGTCCAGCTCTTGTGGTTCTGGTTTTATCTGCTGTAGCACTGGGTAGGGGGCCAGGTAGAAGCTGCAGCTGCCCACGCGTGGTTCTGGGGGGCTTCTCTGAGTCAGCGATGCTTGTCTTTGCTTTCACTGAACTTAGCAGGAGTGAAGCACTAGGTCTGTTAGAGCAGGTCAAAGCACAGCTCCTGCTCCTCGCTTGCCTGAGGCACTCGAGGCCGTTTTGAAAGCAACCTCAGAACTCAGCAGTGCCGTGTGTGGATGGGTGCCCCGGGAGGTGGGGAGCGCAGTCTGTGGAGCGTGTGGATGGGTACCCGAGGAGCTGGGGAGCGCAGTCTGTGGAGTCCCGTGCCCGCCTGTCCTCTGTTTGCTGCCCAGAGCAGGTAGGGGTGCTTTGGAGGTGTCTGGTGTCCAGCGTAGTGAGCTACCTGGGAACAGCTGCTGGCAGGCTTGATTTGAGGTGTAGTGAGAGTCTGTGGGGCTTGAGCATCCTCCTTGCACGGAAGACTTCTGTGCTGAAGTGACTGCAGCATCCAACCCCTCCTGTCGTGCAGCGATGAGGTAAGCGCTTGTCATCGCCTCGTCCTGGGGGTGAGGAAGCAGAAGAGCTGAGCTGCTCGTGTGTTCTGCAGGACTCGAAACAGGGCCTCGCTGCTGCTTCGGGAAGGGGGTTACTCTGAACCTGGCGTGCTGCTGGCTCTGCTGCCTGATGCGGGTGCTGTGGGGGGGATGTGGGCTGTGAGAAGCAGGTGCCCTGGCTGTGCTGGGCTCAGTGCTGTGTGAGCAGCTCAGCGTTTGCTCCAGTCCCCACGAGGTGATGAAGCCGTGCGTGAAGGTTGCCTTGGTGTTGCGTCACTGGCCATGGGCACGGGTGACTCACGAGAACCCTCTGCAGAAGGCCCTGGTGGCTCATGCTGGCTTATTAGAAGCAGACGGGGAGAGTAGGGCTGGCGGCGCTGGGCATCTGAAGCATCTTAAGAATGGTGCTGGGATGCAGGCAGAGGCTGTAACGCCTTGAAGATGAGTGCTCAGAGGAGCTGACTGACTCTGCCCGGTGCTTCAGAACCTGCGGGCACCTCCTGTAGCGTAGGGTGAGAAGGGGAAGCGAAGGATCCGGGGCTGGGGTTTGGTTCATTCCCAGTTCACGGGTGTGTGATGCCGGCCCAGGGCTTTGTGCACCAAGCTGCACTGGTGAACCTGAGTGCTGGGGAGTTTGGCTGTCAGCGTGGTGAGGGGGATCAGCTGGAGCAGGGGGGGGACTCAGGTCTCTCTGTTCTGAGGCTCTTAGCCTCTCCCTGTGCCTCTGTCATGGTGAAACGCTGCTCCTGTAGCTCTGAGCACACTGCCAGCGCTCAGCAGTGCTGCCCTCCTGCACGCAGAGGACCGGAGAGGAGGAGAAACCTCAGCCCAGGCTTCTGGGTGCCAGGCTGAGTGCCCCGAAGCCCACTCCATCCTGGCTGCCGTGGACTCCTCTGCCAGCCGTGCTGCAGGCTTGAGTTCACGTGCCTCGGGGATCCTCTGTCAGGCAGTGCCGTAGCCGTGAGGGGCACGGAGGTGGTTGTGGCTGGCGAGGAGCGCCGAGTGCTGTGCTCTGGGCAGCCCGGGGGGCTCTGTTTCCCACCAGAGCCCGGCTGTTCTTCGGTAGAGCCTTCCCGGAGCTGTGATCTAGTTCTGCCCATTAGGAGCGGGAGATGGACCTGACTGATTCCTGCTCCCTGCTGCCTAATAAATCTGATACTAAAATTAGTGCTGGCCTCCCTGGGCCGTAACTCTTGCTGAGCTCACAGGGCATCGTGCGTGCGGGGAGGAGCCGGGGCTCTGGCTTTGGGGCTTTTTCCTTCTAACCTTGAGCATCCAAGGTCCAGGTTCCTTACTTAACCCCCCTACCCGTCCCCTCTCCCTCTCCCTCCCTCTCTCTCTTCTCCCCTTCCCCTCTCTTTTGGGAAGTACTTAGCCTTTCTGTGTGTTGTGGCTGTTTAAGCCTCTGTCACTGCAGGCAGATGAGTTCCTTGGGAGCTCTTCTGAAGGTTTCGTAATTGAGTCTTTTACCGCGGCGACAGGATATTATTAACCTTCAGTAAAGCAATTTATTCCAGACTCCTTTGTGGGGATAAGCCTGCCTTCCCCCAGGAAGACGCGTGTGTGGAAAGGCTTTGACGTGCAGGGGCAGCAGCGCTTACGAGTTTAAAAACCCCCAACCCAGCACCCGGCCGGCTGCAGGAGGAGCAGGCAGCTGCGCTCGGCCCCGCGCGGGAGGGATCCCCGTCCCTCCTGCTCCCCGAGAGCACCCTTCGTCTGCCTCTNGCTCCCCAAGAGCACCCTTCGTTCTGCCTCTCGGCGGCTGGGGAAGGGAGGTTGTGTTTCAGGTTGGAGCGCGAGAGGTTTAGCCCCTGTGAGCACTCAGCCTGTCTTGGTTCCAGCTTGGAGACAGCCTTAAAAGTGAGCTGGAGCTGAGAGGAGGAGGAGGAGGAGGAGGAGGAGTTCCTTGTGGGATCTCCCTCTCGGCTTGGCCTTTGCCCTGAAATCAAAGGCAGAGTAGTGCAGAAGTCGTTAAAGACCGGATAGCTTCTAGAACAGCAGTTTCCAGCGGGCGAGCGGGGATGCTGGATGCGTGGCCAGCCTGGCTCCGCACCCTGGGTTCTGCTATCGCCGCCGCGGGCAGAGGCGCTGGGGCGGCTGGGCTGCTGCGTCCCCTCGCCTCCCCGTGCCAGCGTGCCTGTAGTAAAACACAAACCTCCTCTCTCACGTCCCCCAGACCTTTGCTTTTTACTTCAGTGGGAGGTTAAGCTTCTCGGTCGGTGCCCGAGCGACGTGCCGGTCCCGCTCCGCGCATCCCGCTGGATGGGAGCCCGCTCTGCGTGGCCGGGAGCCCGCTCCGCGAGCAGTTCACAGCGCCTGGCTGTGCCGGTGCCGCCTCGCAGCGATTCGATTAGGTGAAGAGGAGGAATTAGCGGCACGTTGTACAAGAGAGCTTGGATGGCGCTGGGAGTGCGGTGTCCAGAGCCCCCGTCTCTTGGCGCCCGTCTCGGGCTCCTAATTGCAGAGTCACGGCTTTCCTGCGCTGCCTCTTCAGCACGCGGCACCGCTTCTGCCCCGCTAGTGAAACGGGCAGCCCGGAGAGAGGGTATTTGGATCCGCCAGGCTTTCAGTGAGTGACCTTTCTGAGGGCTGTCCTCCGGAGCCGCGGCCTCCCAGGCCGATCTGCCTCCCTGCTGCTGCTCTGCGATCTCTCCGGATGCGTTTGGCTATTTTTATCCAGACTTTCCAGCATCTCTCCTGCATGAGATGGGCTTTTCCGCGGGCTGGGTCAGGAGCTGCTGCTCTTGACCCGGGGAGCACTCGTGAGCCTATGCTCTGCGGAGAGAGCGCTGGCTGCTGCCCCGTGTCCCGGGCTCCCAGCAGTGCTGGCTGTGCCTCGGTTCTGGCAGCGAGGAGGAAGGGCTGGTGGCCCCTCGCTGTGCCGGCCCTGCCATCCCTGGGGGGCACAAGACGTCCTCAGCTCCCGGGGACTGAGGATCTGCGCCGTGGGCAGAGTGGAGAGTGGGGTGGGATGCAGAGGGGATGGGACTGAGCCTTGTGGTGGTGGAAGGCTCCTGGCAGGAGAAGCCCTGCTGATAGGGGTGCTCTGTTGGGAAGAGCTCACAGCACCGTGTGCTCCCTGTCCTTCAGAGGCAGGCTGGGCAGGTTTGTGCAGTGCACTTGCCCCTTCCTTTGGGGCTGTGGGTGTCTGTGCTCTGCTGGTTGTTCTAAAAGCAAAGCCAAGTGCCATGGCCTCCATTCCCTCCCTCAGATGCCATCGGTCCCAAGCGCTTCTCTACTTCCTGGCTCCCTAGGAGCAGGGTGGTGGTGCTCCTGGGGGACACAGGGGCTTCTCCAGCCCCTGGAGCTGCTCTTGTGCCTGGCCCCCTTGGGAACGGGCACAGTGCTGCGAGGTCCTTCAGCCTGTGCCGCCATCCCAGAGGCACGCTGCACGCAGCAGCAGCTCTCTGTTACCGCAGGACTCGGTCGGTGCCTCCGCACGCCGGCTTTGTGGAAGTTTGCAGCTGGTAGAGCGTATTCAAGCAGAGAATCTATTTTTAAGATGCTCAAAGTACCTTTCCCCCCCCCCTCTATTTTTTTTATACTCTAACTGTTGTGGTAAATGAGCCCCACAGTCTGCAGAGAAGGAAGGATTCTGTTCTTCGCAGCTTCCCCAGCAGAGATTTAATTAAAATATTGTGAAAGGCAGTCACTGCGAATGAGAGCCCTTTTGAGTGGAAGGCACCCTGATTTCCCTCCGCGGAGCTTTTTGTCACCATAGAGATGAAAAGAGAAGCTCAAAATTGCACTTTTCCCCCTTGTGCTGTCGCTGCCGAGGGGCCGGGGGGCTGCAGGTAGCAGCTGTGCTGGGAGGGCTGGGGGAGCACCGGGGGTTGCAGCCTTTAACCCTTTGCAGGACTCGAGCTCTGCCTCGGGGGTCCCTTCTGAAGCGCCGCCGCCTCGCTTCTTATCCGGCCTTCATTTCCTGTGCTGCTCCAAGGCTCCAGGGCTGGGGGTCATCTGGGCAGAGCGAGGCGCCCGGCTGTTTGTCTCTGAGGACGCAGAGCTGAGCAACTTCCACGCAGCGCCGGGGTCTGCAGCGGGGCCGGGCTGCAAGAGCAGCAGCGGGGCCGGGCGGCAAGAGCAGCAGCGTGGTCTGCAGGCCGGGCTGCAAGAGCAGCAGCGGGGCCGGGCGGCAAGAGCAGCAGCAGGGTCTGCAGCAGGGCTGGGCTGCAAGAGCAGCAGTGGGGTCTGCAGCAGGACCGGGCTGCAAGAGCAGCAGCGGGGTCTGCAGCAGGGCTGGGCTGCAAGAGAGGGGGGTCTGCAGGGGGGCCGGGCTGCAAGAGCAGCAGTGGGGTCTGCAGCAGTGCTGGGCTGCAAGAGCAGCAGTGGGGTCTGCAGCGGTGCTGGGCTGCAAGAGCAGCAGTGGGGTCTGCAGCGGGGCCGGGCTGCAAGAGCAGCAGTGGGGTCTGCAGCAGTGCTGGGCTGCAGGAGCAGCAGTGGGGTCTGCAGCGGGGCCGGGCTGCAAGCCCCGTGCTGTTCTGCAGGGCTCTGTGCCCCACGGAGCTGGCATTGCCCTCGGCTCTCTGAGTTCTACCCTGTTACTGTGGGTATCGGGGCTTCTCCCGCAGCCGGGTCCAGGCCGGGCTCTGGCTGACGCCTGGGCTGCAGCTTTGTTTGGTTTTGTTGTCAAACAAACGGTCGAGGGGTTGCTTTTCCCTCCCCTCCAGTAAAACCCTCTGCAAGGGCCGGGATTCATCGATGGGAGCTGCAGGCTGTGAGCGATAGAGCCGCTCGGCTGGGTGCAGAGGCAGAGAGGGGAGGATGAGGAGAGGGGACGCGAGGCCGGGCAGCGCCGCGAGCCTTCTCACGGTGTGAAACCCAGGGCTCTCCCCCTGACTGTCCTGAAAGAGGGCGAGGAGCTGGCTCGAGTGGATTCTTGGCACCGGCACCTCTGGCAACTGGAAGCGCTCTGCGTGCGCCGGCTGTCTGCGCTGTGTATGCTACCTGTCTCCAGAGCCATCCCGCACGGACGGCAGGGTTTGATTTTGAGCTGTTTGAGCGAGGCCTGTTGTGTTTCAACTTGCAGAGAGAGAAGGAACGTGACCCTGCTAATGGCTTCGTTAATGGGGAGCGTTACTGAATGGTAATTTGCAAATTAATGGTTTAACTGGGAGATTAAATGTACAGCTGTGCTCTTGGGTAACGTCACGGGCACAGTCAGACCAGAGATCACTGCGGAGGGGAAGGGACCTGGAGAGATCACCCAGTCCAGTTCCCCTGCCACAGCAGGATCCCCCAGACCCAGTGGCACAGGAACACAGCCAGGCGGGGCTGGAACGGCTGCAGAGAAGGAGACTCCACAGCCCCCCTGGGCAGCCCCTTCCAGGGCTCCGGGACCCTCCCTGGGAAGAAGGTCCTGCTGAGATGGAGAGGGAACCTCCTCTGTTCCAGCTGGCACCCAGTGCCCCTTGTCCTGTCCCCAGATGCCCTTGAGCAGAGCCTGGCTCCATCCTCCTGACACCCACCCCTCACAGACTGAGAGACAGCAATGAGGTCCCCCCTCAGCCTCCTCTTCTCCCAGCTCCAGAGCCCCAGCTCCCTCAGCCTCTCCTCATCAGGGAGCTGCTCTCCTTCCTTCATCCTCTCCGTTGCTCTGCGCTGGACACCCTCCAGCAGCTCTGTGTCCTTCTGGACCTGAGGGGCCCAGCACTGGACACAGGATCGAGTTCAGGCTTCATCCAGCACCTGGGTGTCTTCCCAGGGGCTCTGCATTGAGCCCCACATGAGCATCCGGCTCCCAGCACCCACCGTGGAGGGGTGGGTGGGTGGGCTCATAGCCCACTGTGCACACCTTCTGTCTGCCGTGGGGGTGACGGGGCTGGTCGTCCCGTTCGCTTCGGCTGGGACCCGCGGGCTGAGCCGGGCACCGCCGTTGCAGCAGAGGGGCTGGAGTCCTCGCGAAGCGATCAGCTCCTTTCCAGAGGAGAGGGCGCTCGGGGAGCCGGGCTCGGCCACCGCGCGCGCTGCCCTTGTGCTTTCCTTGACTCCGCTAATAAGAAGCGCCGGCCTACATCGGCGCCTCGGGGCCTCGTCGGTGGGCTGATTGCAGGTCATCGAGCCCCCGGCCCCTGCTCACGCTGAGACCGCTTCTCTCCTCTGCCTGTCCGCCAGGAGCCCGCAGCGGATCCAGCCGCTGACGTCACCCGCCCCGTGGCTCCGGAGCTGTTGGCTCTGCGAGGTGACCAAGTCACCGGTGTTGGGAGTCGATAAACGAGGAGCTGCTGCTCCGCCGACCTTCCTTCCCAGCCCGCGCAGGAGGCCAAGGTCGTGGCTGGCCGGGGGGGCACAGGCGTGCGCGGCGGCTGCCTGCGGAGAGCCTGGTGAAGGCGGGCGGGGGTTGCTTTGTACTTGGATTCTTTCAAGATGCTGCTTCCCCCCTCCTCCCCGGGTTCAGCCGGGGAGAGCGTTTGTCTCTGCTGTAGTTTGTGCAGATTGTGTTTACAGGGAAGGGGGGCTGGTGGAACTGTGTGTCCTGCAGTTAACTCGGGCAGGAGAGGAGAGGAGAGGTGAGGACTCGTGGCTGCTGCCCTGCGCAGGCTTCTCCTGGGTGTCCTGCCGTAGAATCAGAGAGGGCTTTGGGTCGGATGTGGCCTCGGGTGATCCAGTTCCAACCTCCCTGCTGTAGGCAAGGGCACCTCTGTCCAGACCAGCTTGCCCAGAGCCCCATCCACCCTGGCCTTGAGCAGTCTCCCCACCCCGAGTCCTAGCAGAGGCTGTGGGAAGAGGGGCCAGAGGTGGCCTAAGGCTGAAATCTCTTCTCTTGATGTGGAGCAGCAGTTGATCCCAGCCCGTGAAACACCGGGAGGAAACCGGAGCCTTGAGGAGGAGGACTCCATCGGCTAGTAGACGTGCTCCCTCTTTGCAGGCGCTGGTCTTCTGGGTTGAGGAGGGCAGGTAAAGAGGATTCACCCTGCTCCTTCCCTTGCAGGAGGAAGCACAGAGTGTCTTGCAGCAGCGAGGAGGGGTTTTCTGGGCGCTGACCCCGCGTAGGGCCGCGCACACCGCGGAGATGGAGGAGCAGGCTCGCTTTATCCAGCCCCGGCTGTGGGGCTGTGTGAGGACAGGATGGCGGTGAAGCCACAGAGCCCTGCCGTGTGCTCCTGGGCGCTCGTGTGTTAGCAGGTCTCACGGCAGAGGAGGGAATGGCGTGACGTGGGGCACAAAGACGCCGCCGGTCCCTGGAGCATCGGGCGCGCGCAGGGGCGCCGAGCGAGCGGTCCCCAGCCCGGGTCTCTGCTGGAGCCGGGTGCCAGCTACGCTGCCTCTTTAAAGCCAGACCAGGGGAACAGATGATCGCTGGGCAGCTTAGGTTACATAATCTCTTGGGGGTTTAATGTCAGGCCTCGCAGAGCCCCGTGCGGTGCCAGCTCCCAATCTGGCTCCGAGTGCTCCTGCCTGTCCTTTCCATTTGTCTCTTTATTAATAGTTCTCTTACTGTAGCTGCGTAGCGCTCCGGCTCCGCCTGGAATGTGCACTGCTTGCTGCCTGGGCTGCTGCTCCCCTGCCAGCCCCGCGCTGTCCACCTGTCTTCTCTTCCCTCCTTCCTGGGAATTGTTTGTGGGAGGGGGGGAAATGAATGCAGGGACAGGAGTGAGAGGGCTGAGCAGGGACAGAGCTCGCTCGGTGCGCTGGCTGCTCTCACTCACGAGGGAGCCTTGTGAGGCTGGTGTGGGGGAGCCAGCCCTCACATCACGCTGCTGAAGTGATGAAGCTGATGGTGAAGCTGAGCTGGGAGAGGCCAGGGCTGGCCAGCTCCCCCTCCACCTCCCTGGAATCCTGCTCTTCCCAAGCACAGCTGGAGTGAATCCTTGAGTTCATCTTGGGCACGTCCAGGTGTTTCTGTACTGACTGTGATCTGGGCTCAGGCTCTTCGCTGTTTCAGCCTGATCACTTGGATGCAGTAGAGACCACTGGTCCCGAGGAGATGGCACAGGGGTGCCCAAGGGTTGTGTGCTTGAGGCAGCCTGTGCTTTTGCCCTCATCCCTTACCCCTAGGTAGGTGCCCTTGCTCCTCTGCTGGGGTTATCAGTGATGCCCTGCGTGTCCTGTTGCCCTGTGCATCCTGTTGCCTCGTAGCTTCCTGAAGCCCCCAGCACTGGCGATGCCAAGGGGGGCAGCCAGCGTTTTTGGGTGAAGCAGTCGCATGAAGGAAGAAAGATGCTCCCGTGGGCTCACTTGCATGGACAGGGGACGGATGTCGGGCCCAGTCGAGGCAAGGCTGAGTTCAGCAGCGGCCTGGAGCGCTGGGAATGCTCCTGCCTGCCTCAGGCTAGCTGTTGTGTACTGCGCTCGTGTCGGTTACAGCGGTTAAAGTCTGGTGGGCAGGTGTTCAGTGCGCTGTGAGCAGCAGGGCAGCTGCTTAAAGACATCGGAGTCGCCATCAGCTCAGAGAGCAGAGCGCAGGGAGTTCCAGCGGGCTCTGCAGAGCCCCTGGCAGCAGGTGACCCAAGGCAGAGGGTTCTGAGCTCTTGGTGTCATTGAGCCTCCCGAGTCCTTGATTTGTGTTTGCTGCTTCAAGGCCGGGTGAGGGGAGCTGGGCACGGCGGGGGTGTTCAAACACGTTTGCCCTGGCAGGGCGGCTGGGCTCCATCTTCCCAGCTCCTTTCCAACCCCTAACGTTGTGTGTGATTCTGGGTGCTCCCCTGGCCACCTCGTGCTCCTGAACTGTAGATGATGAAGCAGAGCCGACTCTGCCCCCCTGACTGACTGAGCCAGACGGTGCAGACCCCAGCAGTGGCTCTGTCGGTCTGGAGAACCCCAGAACAGGCGGCTGTCAGCTGCCGCTCTTCGCCGGAGCGGTGCGTTGCAGGCTGCGATCCCTGGGTGAGTCAGGCTCCAAACGGGGTTCAGCCACGGGCTAGGCCGTAGCTGGGGCACGCGAGGGAGCGAGAGTCCCGGGCTGTCGGCTCGTTGAGCTGTTAGGTTCTTGGAGTGTATAGGCTTGATGCTCCCCGGGCTGTGCTGCGGCGCTGCTGGGCTGCTGCGAGTGGGGGTCGAGACCGAGAGGTTCCGTTTACGCTCTGTGTGAACACCCCTGCGACCACACGCACGGAGCGGGTGCCAGAGCCTCTTCCGAGGGTACCAGAGAAGGGTCCTTAGGCCGCCCTTCCTCCCCGTGTGCTGGAAGAACCTTAGTGCTGCTGATGCTGAGCGGTGGAGACCGCAGGGAAGATGAACAGCCGCCTGTGGTAGCAAACTGTGGCTGATGTATGGCACCTCGTGTGTACGGGGGAGCTAACCGGATCACACACCAGAGCTTTCCACTGCTGCAAAGAGCCCTCTCCAAAAGCAGAGCAGCCCCGGGCTGCGGTCGTAAGGCTTGAGGTGAAAGCAGCAGAGCTGGGGTCGGGCTGGCCGGCCCCTCGCGGACCTGGAGGAGGGAGTGTTTGCTGCGTTAGTGCTGCTCTGGGTCAGCTCGCTCTGCGGTAGAGCCGGGTGTAGTGCACTGCTGCAAGTTACCCCCTCTGCTCTCCTCTTGCTTGGGTCGCAGCGGCTTCCGTAGAGCAGCAGATGCAGCTGGGGCTGTGCGGGGGACGGCTGAACTCGCAGGGGAGGAGGGCAGGAGCTCCGGCCCCGTGGGATCTCCCCGTGGGGATGTGAGCAAATGTCATTCCCTGGAGCTTCTCTCACGGGTGGGTTGTCTTCTAGTCATCCCACTCCCAGGATGCGAGAGGGGAGGGTGCTGAGAGCACCTCTGGTAGAAGAGCAAAGAGCAC
Organism: Upupa epops; assembly: GCA_013397515.1. Classification (NCBI taxonomy): domain Eukaryota; kingdom Metazoa; phylum Chordata; class Aves; order Bucerotiformes; family Upupidae; genus Upupa; species Upupa epops. Next base: position 72,213 of record VZRI01007716.1, read on the forward strand.
GCGAGTTGAAGCGGGGACCCGTGCGTGGGGACCCCAGCTGCAGGCTGCTCTCCCTGGGCGGATGGGCCAGCTCGCCGCGCGTCGCCACCGTCGTCAGCTCATCGGGGTGCGGAGCCGAGCCCCCCGTCCCCACGCAGAAGGGGAGAGATGCTCTGCTCTGCTCTGCTCTGCTCTGCTCTGCTCTGCTCTGCTCTGCTCTGCCACCATTACTTGATTCTTTGTGAAGGCGTGAAAGGCTCAAGTAGCTGATTGATTAATTTTCTCTTAAGCTTTTCTCCTCTCTGTTGCCTCCGTTTGGAACGCGTAATCAGCGGCGGAGGGCGTATTAGCGGTAGATGGGTGTGCATGTGAATGCTTCAGTCCTTCTAATTCAGGCGTTCATGTGGGCACATGTATCCTGGTGCCTGCTGCGCTGAACAGATCTCCTCCAGCGCTCGCTGGAGGCAGATGAGCCAGCTCGGTGTGGATTTAGGCTCCAGCACTGTCGTTTCTCTGCTCCAAAGCAGCTGCTGCTGCTCGGGGAGCGCGAGGGATGTCGGTGGGCACGGCCGGAGGGGCGTGCGCGCAGAGCTCTCCATCTCCTCCTCCAGCTCGGATACCTGCTTGACCTTCTCTCCCTTGCCGCTGGGAAGAAGTCGAGCAGCTCTTTGTCGTGAATCTCCCCGGTCCCCTTGCTCAGGTCCAGCGCTGGGCGCAGTTCAGGCTCCCGCTGCGGGCTCCGTGCGGGCGTTCGTTGTCAGGAGCCGGTAGAGGGTTGTGTGGAGAGAGGCGGGAGTGCCGAGGGGGAGAGGGGCAGGGGACGTGGTTCCACGTCACCCGAAGGACCCGGCAGAGCAGTGGCATCGTTCGGTGGTCACGGAGAGCGATTGGCAAGGCCAGTGCCTGGCGGAGCGGCCGCGGCTGCTGCGGTGGGGGTGGATGTGATGGCTCCGTTGGGGAGAACCTCTCTGACTGGAGGTGCTGGAGCAGTTCAGGGTGCTCTGGGGAGGGGGCTCTCCCTGCCTGGGTTTCTGATGTGTTTAAAGCACGCAGTAACAATTAATCTGGCTCCTCAAGGGCTGGGTTGTGAAGTGCTTTCGAGAAGCCTGGGCTGAAATGTCACTGCTGATAAGGCTGCTCGAGAGCCTCCAGAAGGACTGCTGCTCATCCGAGTCGTGTTTGACGATAAAGGAGCGCGGAGCGGGTCGCTTCCCTGTCTCCTGTAGGGCCACAACCTCTTGGGTCTGGGGCAGAGGAGGGGGAGAACCCTCTGAGCGTTTCCCCGGGAGTGAAAATACCCAACTCGTGTGCTTTGCTTTCCCCTGGCAAAGGGCTCTCCGTGTTCTGATGAAGCCCAGGGTCTGCTCTTCTGTGCAGTACTGATTCTTCTGGTACTTGGAGTTCCGAGTCTGCTCCCCCGGTCGGTGCAGGAGGAGCCCAGCTTGTCTCTGAGCCTGCCTGCCTGGTGACTCAGACGCGTCTCCCTAGCATCTGGCGAGCGTAATTGTCATTGTTAATCCACCCCGTGCCAGTCTGTCTCCTGGGTACTGGGGGGAGGACGGGAAGGTGTTGGGTGACTGGGCGTACCACCCCGCGCCGTGTTCTGCAGGGGGATGCGACTGGGGAGGCGGTGAGCGAGAAGCCGGGGCTTGGCCGCTGCTCCTTCGCTTCCCGTCGCTGCCATCGGGAACCAGGAGCGAGTGCTGCATGGACTCTGTTGGGTCGGTGCTAGACCCGTGCTCGGGGCAGGACTGTGCGCAGGGCACTGGAGAAGAAGAGGTGCAAGGGACGCGGCTCCGTGCACAGTGTTGCCAGGGCTCTTCTCCATAGCCGTGAGGTTGGCAGCGTGCAGCTCTTGGGCTGAGCGGTCCCACGCACTGCAGGCCCCATGAGGAGCTTTACTGGGTCCTGCTGGAGTTCCCTGTAAGCTGCTTAGTTTCCCCGTGAGCCTGTTGGTCTCTCAACACCCAAACCCCCGCTCTGTCAGTGCGTGACCCTGCTCCCTTACAGCTCTCCTGCCTCTGAAGGAAGAGCTAATGGCCAAAGCAGCTGGACCCAGGGTCCTGCCTGCGTTCGGGCATCGGGAGCCAGCGTGCCCACGTCCTCATTATGTAATGCTTCTATTTTCACCGCCCAGGGTGAGCGTGGTGTGAGCTAACACCTGGCTTCAGCCTGCCGAGATCCCTCGGATCCAGATACAACCTGGCACCCTCCCCGAGCCTTGTGCCATCGCGTTTTTAAGCCCAACTGAACGACGTCCCATCCCTCGCCCTCCGGTTGGGTGGGGTTGGGTGGCAGGGCCCCTCTTCCCCACGCTCGGAGCGTTGGAGTTGGCTCCTTCCCTCGGCGCAGGCGCTCTGGTGCCGTGCCTGGTCTTACGGAAAGGCTTCTCCTGCTCCCTCGCTCGTGTAATCACCGGCTACCCCTGTGCTCTCCTCGTTCAGCAGACGCCACCGCCTGCCTGACCCGGGGAGGGGGTTTGCTCACCGCGTCCCTCACAGCAGTCTTTTGCCTTTGGCTTCCTAACGAGCTGAGCAGACCGATAGCGCGGGACAGAGGAGCGCTCTCGGAGAAGTCGAGCTGCAAACAGAGCCGCCTGTTTCACTGCGACCAGGAGCCTCTCTTCTCAGAGTCCTTTCTGTTCAGAGCGGGGAATGCGTTCTGCCCGGCACGGCGGTGCTGTTGGCATTTACACAGGTGGATGGTAAGCACAGTTCCCAGCTGTGGGAGGAGGACGGTACTGTCTCTGCACAGTGAGTGTTGGAGCAGCGCTCGCTCCCTCGTCTCCCTCAGAGCGCGTCGTGACAGAGCCCCTGGTCTCCCCACGGGTGCTGCCCGAGCTGCTTGGGAGCAGCCTTGGGAGTCATCGCGTGTCCGTACAGCTTTGGGGAGCTGGACTCTGCTCTCGTGGTGCTGACAGAACTTCTCTGGGAAGTGACTCTGCTGACAGACTCTGGGAAGTGAGGCAGGAGCTGCCACCCCCAAATCAAACCAGGCTCTGTGCGTGCACGGGCTGAGCGCTCAAGCTGCTCCTCCTTGTGCTGCTCCGCTGCTTTGAGACCTTCGTCTCGGACGTCTCTGCTGCCTTCGCCTTCTGCCCGAGGCCCTGGGTGCCACGAGGTGGTTTGGCTCCCGCCGGGATGATTGCAGTCCTCGGCGACGCTGCTGCCTGCGACCTGAAATCAGGGAGGGTTTTTCGTGCGGTGAGGTGAAGCCTCGCCCGGAAGGTGCTGGGTGTGCGGTCCCTCTCACGGATGAGCCCTCCGGCACGCCGCCAGCGAGCTCCGCCTGTCCTGCAGGGAGGCGATGGCAGAGGATGGAAAGGAATTCGAGTGTTTGGAAGGAGGATCCTCCCTGCCCTTTGCAGTGCTTGCTTTTCTTCCAAGGGGAGAGCACCCTGCAGCTTGGCCGTCGGCAGAGTCCTCCCCAGGGGATGCGCTGATGGAGAGAGTGAGGCGCCTGGGGAGAGGGCGTTTGCTGAGGGTCTGGGTGTGGGCAGGATGGCCAGAGCAGCAGAGTGAGGGAGAGAGACCCTTCCCGGAGAGCTCTGGAGAGCAGAGCTGATGAGCTGCGGCAGGGCTGAAACGCTCCGGTGGGGGCACTGGACGCCTGTGGTGGGGGGCAGGAGGAGGAGAGTTTGACTCGGGGCTGGTGATCGTGCTGTTGAGGCTGAGTCTCTCTCAGCTGTAGTTCTGGGGACGACTACCAGCTCTCTGTTTCCACAGGGCCGTTAGGGAGTGACCCCCTGGGCGAGGGAGCCCCCTTGCCAGGCCGCCCGCTGGCTTCTGACCCTGGGGAGTGGGATCTTGGTGCTTCTCTGTCAAGTGAGGGGCCGTGGCTGGCTGGGAGTGACGCGCGGAGGGTGCGGAGGGAGGTCTGTGCACGTTCTCCACGCGCCACGGGACAGAGTATTCCTCTTCATTTATCACCCATCTGGATTAGCAGCGCCGACTCTGTTGGACAGCTGGTCAGTTCATCTCGGTCTGTGTCAGAGAACGGGTGGGTTTCGGCCGCCTGCAGCACGGACGCGGCCCCGTGTCTCGTGGGTGGTGGGTGCTGGTGCTCGGGGTGCAGAGCCTCGCGGTGCCTGTGCCAGAGCCCATCCCGCACTGCCGGTGCCGCTGGCTGGAAAGCAGGAGGTGGCTCTCCCGGGCTCCTCAGCCGAGGGAGGGGGTCTCAGACCCTCAGCCCGTGGTGTGGGTGTCCTTAGCTGCCGCAGCTGGTGGCCGTGGGGTTGGTTTTAACGTCACAGCTCTTGGTTTGCTGCCAGCTGGAGTCCCTCCCGTTGTGATGAAGAGCCATAGCCTTCCCCCAGCTGCTTCCTCTGACAAGAAGAAGAGCAAGAGGAGCGTGGGGCTGTGCTGGAGGGCTCCCTGGAGCCGGCTGGCAACTGCCTCTGTGCCGCCTTGCTGCTGGGGGCCCTGAGCCCGCTGCCTCCTGCAGCCAGAGCAGTGGACACCGGTGGGGTGAGCAGGGTGGCTGCCGGGCTCGGTGGGCACCGCCGTCCACTGCCGAAGCCAAGGCTTTAGTTTTCTTGGCCGGGTTAGGGAGCGAGAGAGAAAGACAGCGCTTGAGGGAGAGGGGAAGCTGTACCAGTCATCCCCCGGCGTGGTGGAGCATCACCAGGCTGGGGTTTCCATGACCCCTGCCTCCCCCGGGAGCCTCCTGCTGTCTCGGTGCAGGAGTGGGTGCTGGGTGGATGTCCCATCCCGATGGGATCCCTGCAGGGTGTTTCAGACCTCTCTCCGGAGTCACCTGGGGCATTTGGTGAGTTCATCTCCCAGGAGGTGTCCTGCGAGGCAGGGGCAGTCGGCTGCCTCTGGTGTCTCCTGGCTGAAGTCCTCTCAGTCAGGGGAAAGAACTGGGAGGGTAGCTGCTCACCTTGACGTAGCTGCTCCGTTTCCAGAGCTCGGTGCCCTGTGGCACTGGGTGTCTGCTCCCCGGGGGCTGAGCAGGAAGGCAGCTCTGACAGGCAGTGGCCTGGTTCAGGCGCTGCAGAGCGGGTGCCCCGCAGCACAGGGGTGCTGGTGCTCTGCTGGTCCCTGCTTTGCCCTCCTGTCCTCATCACAGTGACGAGAGGACACCGTGCTTGGAGTCAGAAGCTTTGGCTTGGGAGGTGACTGCTGCTGCCTGGCTGGGCCCTGCGGGGCAGACTGGGAGGTCAGAGCTGTGACTGGTGCTGCGTGCAGGGGTGCTGTGAAGCCTGGGGCAGCCACAGAGGGATGGATTTAACGATGAGGTGGGGGGCACACGCCGTGCCTCACGCTTGCAAAGCAACAGGAGGTCGTGCAGCCCTCTCTTGGGCAGTGGCACTGCCTGTCGGTGCAGAGAACCTGCAGGATGGGGGTCAGAGCCTGGTGCTCGGAGCTGGAGCTCCACTGGAAGGGTTAGCTGGTCTGGAGAGGCACTCCCAGCCTGGCCTCAGCCCGGGGGCTGAGGGAAGGGCCAGGTCTTGAGGGCGATGCAGACGTTTGACTTGGTTGTGCTGTCTGTGAGGGCTGCAGCTGGTGCTTCACCCACCCTTTGGGAGAAGGCATGAGGTCACTCGGCCTCCGCTGCTTGGGCACCACACAGGGCAGGAGGCAGAGGCTGCTTAGAGCTTCTCCTGTCCAGAGGTTTGGAGTGTGAAGAGAAGGAGAGGAGAAGGAGTAGGAGAAGGAGGAGAGGAGGAGGAGGAGAAGAGAAGGAGAAGGAAGAGAAGAGAAGGAGAAGGAGGAGAAGAGAAGGAGAAGGAGGAGGAGAGAAGGAGAAGGAGGAGGAGAGAAGGAGAGGAGAAGGACAAGAGAAGGGCAAGGCGAAGGCAGGAGCTGCCAGCCCCGCGCTGAGGCTCTCGGCTGTTCCCCGTGTTGGATGTTAAGCAAACAACGCGGCCTCTGCCCGCTGTTTTTCATGGCTTCTCCCTTGTTTGAGGAGGGGCTCTTGAGCCGCGAGTTTGCTGAAGTCCTGACTGCTTGCCAAAACACAGACAGCGGCGACCTTGGCATCCCGAGCCCTTGTCCGGGGAGCCGGGAAGGACAGGGTCGCTGGTGGGATCCTGCTGGACTCTCAGGGGTGCTCCCTGGCACACAGGCGGTGCCATCCCAAATGGGTGACGTTTGGATCGGGATCGGGATGCGGGGAAGCGCCCTGCGGCAGCAGGACCGTCTCTTCTTGATGGGATCTGGAGGGAGGTTCTTGGTGGAAGGGATCTTTGAGCTTCTAGTGAACTGAGGAGCAGGTGCAGTGCCTTCCGTAGACAGAAGAGCTGCTGAACACGCTGGAGCTCAGCAGTGGTGCCAGGGAGAGCCCGTTGTCTCTCCTCTTGTTCCTTCTACTTGCCAGCCACCTCCCTGGTGGCCGCTTGTCCTGCCCTCGCTCTGGTTGTAGAGCAGCAGCAGAGTCCCAGCAGATGGTCGGTGGCCAGGACGCAGCTCGCAGCCCTGCGTGGGAACGAAGCAGACATCCACCTGTAATGAGCGTGAGACACAAGGGGTGGAAGCAGCTCCTCCTGCCTCCCCCAGGCAGCATCCTCTGTCCTGAAAGCCCGCACAGTGTTGGCTCTGTAAGGACTGTCTCCTCCTCTTCCCTAGGTCACTGGGTTTGCTGAGGGCCTCTGCTGCAGCAGGAGGACAGCTGGCTGATGGATGCCAGAGTGCTTGAAACATCTCTAGCTTCAGAGACTAAGTACTGCACCAGACTCCGTGATTAGAGGTCACTTGAACCTCCTGCCTCTGGGCTAAGGCAGCTCATCTGCCCCTCGTAGCTCAGGCTCAGGCGATACCGAGGCCGTACGTGGAGTAGTACAAGCTGGTTGCTGGCTTCTGGTGGCAGTTAGAGAGGGGAGGGGGCGATGCCGGCGCCACGGGCTGTTTGACAGCTGACAGTCCCCCACTTCTGATGGGAAGGCAGAGGAGGCAGGCAGCGTTTGCCTTCTGTCGCGCTGCACCGCCTAGGCGCGTTGCCCCAGCAGGATGCTCCCCCTCGTCGATGCTCTTTCCTTGCAGGAAAATTGCCCACAGAAGATGAAGTTCAAGTCCTGTCAGGCAGGAAAAGCTGCTGCTTTGGAAGCCCAAACGGGGAATTCCTTCGGAGCGGGGTGTTGGTGGGGAAGGAGGAGAGGCAGGGGCTTAGCCAAGTGAGAGGTACATCAGGAGAGCCGGCTCCTGCCACAGGGATGGGCAGTGTGATGGTGACAGAGCCTGGTCCCTGCCCTTCCCTTCCTTTCCCTCCTCTTGTCAGGACATCGGGCAGAGAAGCGAGGAACGGGGAGCTGGTGGTACCCAAGTGTGAGGTTCAGAGGGAAGCTGCCAGCTCTGAGGGTTCCTGGGCACTGAACGCAGCCCCTCTTGCTCCTTCCCTCCTCAGTAACGAGGCTGCTGCTGCCTGAAGCCCTCCCTCCCTTGTTGTCTTCTCTTTCTGTCTGCAGTTGGGTTTGCTCTGGAGGTGACGGTGCAGAGCTGATGGTGCTGGGTTGGGTTTGCTCCCCTCCCTTCAGCATCCC
>VZRI01007716.1:84617-107815 GCA_013397515.1 Upupa epops
TGCAGTGCTTTCAAGATGCTCAACACACGAGGAGCACTTCGAGTGTACCAGCACCTGCTGTGTCTCGACTTGAACGCTCTGCTGGTCTGGTTAGTGGCACCCAGAGCAGGGCTGCTAGGAGACAGCATCACCTCTGGGTGACTGCAGGTTGGAAGAGGCAGGACCTGCCCCGTTTGCCCCCAGCTCTGCCGGTGCAGCGGTCTCCTTGGGGCCCTCGCCGGGCTCTCCGGGGCGCAGCATCGCACCAGCTGCCCGTTGCAGCCCACAGAGCCAAAGGTCAGCTCGCAGCCCTTCCAGATCAGCGGTGCTACCGGCTCGTTGCCTCCCACTCTTAGCATTTCAAGCAGCAGTGCCCAATTATGGCCTGGAGACGCTGGAGAGCTTCACACAAGGGTCATTATTTTGTCACCTAGGTGACAGTTTGTTACCCTGCCAGTCGTCTGAGAGCAGGCAGCCACTCCACACGCAGCTGCCGTGCTCCGGGCACCTTCCAGGGAACAGAGCAGGGGGCTGTGTTCTCAGCCCTGGTCTCTCAGCCTCTTGACTGCTGTATCTGAGCTGACTCTGACGAGGCGGTTGGAGTGGGTGAATGGTGCAGCAGTTGACTGCTTTGTCTCTGTCCTTCTCAGAAGGGTGACGTGGAGAGCCTCGTGCTGCTTCGCCAGCACTGCTGGAAGCAGGAGGCTTTCGGAAGGTGCTGGGAGGGAGATGGGAGGGTGCTGTCCCTGTGTCCTCAGATAGGTAAACTGAGTCCAGTGACCCTGCCAGAGACCATCCAGGGCTCCCCTCTTCAGCTAAAGACAGCCCCTCTGTTGGTATCAGCAGGTATTTATAACAGCCCCCTTCTGCAGCCTCCTGAGGCCGCCAGGCCTGAGCAGGGCAGCCCCTCTTTGTGGAGGTTCTGCCTGCTCGTTCTCGTTTCAGCTTGATTTTTACGGTGCACCGTGCTGTCTGACACTGGAGTTCCTTCTCTGCTGGCAGCCAAGTACTGCACAACCCTGCCTTGCAGTGACGGGGGGAAGGCACTGTGTCTCTGCCGTGTGCCTGGTGCTCTTCCCTGGGGCTGGGTTCCGCGTGGAGCCTTGACGTCCCATTGCATCAGATGTTGTGCTGAACGTTTAACAGCCCTCAGTGCCACGGGCTGCGCCCTAAGGGAATCCTCTGGGATCTCCTTGAGGAGGAATGAGACTGAGGTGGCCAAGAAGGCCAGCAGCATCCTGGCCTGGATCAGGAATAGGGTCACCAACTGGAGGGAGGTGGTGGTGCCCCTGTACTCTGCACTCGTGTGACAGCACCTTGAGTGCTGGGTCCAGTGTTGTGTGCCACAGGATCAGAAGGGCACTGAGGGGCTGGAGTGGGGCCAGAGAAGGGCAGGGAGGCTGGGGAGAGGGCTGGAGAACAGGGCCTGTGAGGAGCAGCTGAGNCCCTCACAGGAGGTTGGAGCGAGGATGCTGCTCCTCTCCCCAATTCCTAATGCTAGGATGAGGGGAAACAGCCCAAAGCTGCCTCAGGGGAGGGTTAGAGTGGATCTGAGGAAGAAGCTCTGTGCTGAGAGAGTGGTTGGGCACTGGACCAGGCTGCCCAGGGTGGGGATGTTGTCCCCATCCCTGGAGGGGTTTAACAGCCGAGTAGCTGGAGCACCTGAGGCCATGGTCTGGGAGTTGGGGAGCTGTTGGGATGAGGGCTGGGGACTTGGTGATCCTGGAGCTCCTTTCCATCCATGAGGATTCTCTGATTAACCTGTAACCCTGTTCCTTCCCCTTTAAGCTTGGGCTTGGGCTTAGGCTGGGCTGGGAGACCAGGTCGGGCGTTTGCCTCGTCTGCTCCTAGAGCAGCCCTGTTGGTGCTGGGTCTCGTGGAGCTCAGCCATCCTCCCCGCAGTGCGTGGGCAGAGCTCCCAGCAGATGAACCCACAGCCAGAGCAGCCCCTGGGAGTAAGGAGCGCCGCTAGAACTTGTCCTGGCCCTCTGCGCTTGCTGCCTCTCGGGGAGTTGCTTGCTACCGAGGGTACCCTGAGCTTGGGGAGCAGCTGTGATCCCCACGGGTCATTGGGAGCAGTGTAGGCAGTTAGAGATTCATTTTGCATGCAGTGACCTCTTTGTTTGCAACTGCTTTGCCTCCTGCATCCTCAGAAATAACAGAGCAGACGCTCCAAGCGCAGGGGCCCCCTCGGAAGACAGCGGCTCCGCTGCGAGCCTGCCATCCGTTACATAAACACTGGTGCTTCCATGCCTGCTGATTCTTTGTCCTTGGATGTTGGAGTCTTCCAGCCCCGCTGCTCGCGTTTCGTAAGAGCTTGGGAGGAAGCAGAGTCAACAACTGGAGGCACTGGCGTTCCTGGTTGGCCCAGACTGCTGTTCCTGCTCGGTCTGCTCAGCAAGGTGGATGTTTTGCTACCAAGGCCATGGCTCTGCTGTCTCTGCTGCTCGCTGGTGCTGCCGTGCGTGGCTTGAGCCTTTAGGTGCCCTTACAGGGGGTGTTGTGGGGCGCAGAGAGCTCCACAGACACCGTTCAAGCCTGCTGCCACCTCTGGGGGAAGCACAGCAAAGCCCCGTCCTGCTGAAGGCAGGGGGAGGCAGAGAACGAGGCGCAGAGGGACTGTCCTGGACCTGGGTGCTTGGTGCCCCTTCCTCCCGCTCCCACGGGCAGTGATGCTCCCCTGCTGCGGGGTGCTGGGGCTGCTCTTCAGCTCCAGCCATGGGCAGCTGCGTTAAGGAGCTGCGAGGGGCAGCTCTCAGCTGGGGCTGCAGGTAGTTCTTATTTCCCGAAGGCTGCAGGAGCTCGGAGCTGCTCTCAGCTTGTTCCTGAGGCTGGGCCGCCCTTCCTTGCCGAGGAGGAGCTGTGAATCTCCAGGTGATCCAGCAGTTGCTGGCTGAAACCCCTGCGGAGTCGCTGAAGGAAGGACCTGTGGTGTTCGGAGCAGCGTGAGCAGCTCAAATACTGAGTGAGGTAGCTGACCCAGAGCAGAGTAGGGGGTTACGGGTTCTTCTAGACTGCTTAACCTGCTAAATTCAGCGCCGTGGGTGACCGTATGAGGTCAGAGTACCGGCGTGCCTCTGCGCCTCGAGCTGTGGGGTCGCTGCCCAGGTCCTGGCTTCACAGAGGATAATTTTTGGTGCAGTATCTCTCACGGCTTGGACTCAGAATCCTTAGGGATGGGGAGGGGCCTGGAAAGATCATCCAGTCATGCAGCTGGAGCAGAGGAGGGGCCCTCTCCATCTCAGCAGGGCCTTCTTCCCAGGGAGGGTCCCGGAGCCCTGGCAGGGGCTGCCCAGGGGGGCTGTGGAGTCTCCTTCTCTGCAGCCGTTCCAGCCCCGCCTGGCTGTGTTCCTGTGCCACTGGGTCTGGGGGCTCCTGCTGTGGCAGGGGGATTGGACTGGGTGATCTTTTCAGCTCCCTTCCCATCCCTGAGGATTCTATGAGTCTCTACAAGACGGAGAGAAGTCGTCTCGGGGAGGGTGAAGAAGTTTTCCCGAGGTCACCCAGGAGGTCTGCGATGAAGCCAGGTTCCGAATCCCTGGGTTCTCAGCATCCAAGTCATCACCCTGCGCTGGAAGCTGAGAACCCTCTTGGTTTTCACCCCCCGGGGAGCAAATCTGCTGCCTTTGTGGCTCTGTTTTCCCAGCTCTTTTACCTTAGGAGACCCTGCCATCTTGGAACAATTTCCCTCTCTGTTGCTGCTTGGTTCATTTCACTAACTTTCACTTGAAAATCAGATGCTCCCCTCTCTTGTCTTTGTACCTCCCTGCGCAGCCTCTCCCGGTCGCCGCGGCGTGTGGAACGGCGCAGCTGTGCGTTGCTTAACATCATAAAGCACTGGGAGACAGCAAATCCTGAGCGACTGTGCTTTGTCACCGCGCCCCGAGGTCGCCAACCTGGGTGCCGAGTTGGGACCTGAGCTCTTACTCCTCTCGCAAAGCTCTGCCTGGGTGTTTCCTCACCCACCCCGCAGCCCCCTCCCCACCATAGCATCCTGAACGGTCTGTGGGTAGGTACACAGCCCGGTGCCGCTGCTGCGAAGCCGTCGGAGTCATCGTGTGCTTCACAGAGCTCGGAGGTCGTGGGGAAGATGGCAGTTGAGCTCCCTCTCCGGCAGCGGCCGGCTGAACCGCGTCCGCCGCGCGCTGGCACCGCTCCCTGCGTCCGACCTGTGGGCACAGGGCGCCTGTTGTGCTGTAAACTCACAATCGGGGCAGGCAGGTGGGATGCTGCCGACTGACCTCCCAGGAGGAGGAGGAGGAGGAGGAGAGGTGGTGGGCAGTTAGCTGGTAGTGAGACTCGTGCTGCCGTCGGGCATGGCGGGTGCGCAGCCCTCGCCTCGCCGGCTCTCGGGTGCTGCCTGGGGGTGCTGGTGAAACAGAGCTGCCCTTCGCCCCCGCTGGCTCGTTATGCCTTCGTAAAGCAGGTTCCTCAGAGTTCGTGTGCCTGGGCTCTCTCTTCAGAGAGGTCGTGGCTTTCCTCTCCAGGGACCTGGGGAGGCCCAGCAGGTGCTGGTCCCTTGCAGAACTGGGGACAGGAGGACTGCTCTGCCCGCCTGTGATGCTTGGGGTGGGCTTGCCTGGGGGGTTGTTGCTGTGAGGACTCCTTTGCTTGTTGCTTTATATTCCAAGACTCCTTTTGGGGCCTGATTGCTCTGTCTCTGTGCTCTGGATCCTGCAGAGCAGGCACAGGGCTCTCCTCTAGCAGCCCTTGCTGCTGCTGTGCAGAGCTCTTGCCTGACAGCAGGAGCATCTCTAGCTGTGGTGGGTGGGGAATGGCTGGACCTAGCTGGGTTGGCAGCCCCGTGTCCTACAGAGTGGACGTAGGGTGCTCTCCCTGCTCTCCTGGGTGTAAAACCCTCCCCTGGATAATCAGGACAGGCAGTGCTCTCCCTTTTTCCCCTCTGTAAGCATCCAGGCCAAAGCAAAGAGGATGAGGAGGCAGAGCAAGCTGAGGCGGGTAGGGCGCCCCAAACCGTGGCTCCAGCAGCAATTAGTGCGAAGGAGTGGAGGTTTTACAGGGCCCTGCAGTTACCCTGAGCTCAGCTGCAGCGCCTGCTATCTCTAACTGCCCTCTTCACTGCCTCCTGCTCTTTATTGCTCCCTTCCCCTTCCCTCTCTGGCTCTTCTCTGGGGCTGCTCTCCTTCCCCTCTCTCGGGCACCCCCGACGAAGGCTGTTCCTGGCCCAGCAGAGGTCAGGAACCTGTCCACAGTCCGTAGACCTCTCGTGTTCCTCTGCTGCCAGGAGTGGGGGCGGCCGGGAGAGCCCAGGGAGCACTCGCCCCAGCTCACTCTGCATCCTCACGGTACCCCGCTGCCTCGCGTCGTCTCGGCAGTGAGCGTGGGGAGATGGCAGAGCCTGAGGGTCAGCAGCTCCCGGCCCGTGCGCAGCGCTGGTGCACGGAGAGCGTGAGAGAGCGCTTGGAGAACCCACTGTGGAGGAGCAGGACGCGCGGTGTCGGAGGAGGGGGCCGCTCTGGACTCCGCTCCTGCTTGGAAGCCGGCCTCGGCGCGTGCTGTAATCCTTCGTGTGGTGCAGTAGCAGCGTGACACGAGAGCCTGATGCCTGGTGGTTTCCCTTTCAGGCAGTCCTGGCTCTGGAATCAGAAGAATGCTCCTTGTTTCCCATCCTCCCCCCCCTTTCCCCTCCTCAGCTACAGAGGGGAGAGTTTCCCTGAAGGCCACGCACCCCAGCCCTGCGGAAGGGCAGGGAGCCGAGGAGAGGCTCTCTGGAAGGTGGCCTGTGAGGTCTGGCAGAGCACGCTGACGCGCTGTGCTCTTTGGCTGAGGCTGTGCCTGGGAAAGGCTCCGGGGTCCCCCTCCCCGGGGGGAGCGGGTTGGCTGTGCGCGATCGCCGTGTGTGACACGAGAGCAGGAGCGAGGGGGTGGGTAGGTGACGTAGGGCTGAGCTGGTGTTTTACTGGGATGTCCTGCTGTAGAGGGCTCCAACGATGAGTTTATAGAGGGTGCTCCGTTACTGCTGTCCTGGAGCAGACCCTGGGGGTTGCATCGAGCTCGGCCAACACGTTCTCTGCCCCCCTGTTGGTGGTGGGGTTGGCAGCTCTGTGTCAGTTCATCCCTGCTACCTGCAGAGGCACTGAGGGTGGAACGGGTACCCTTCTGTGCGTGTGAGCCTGATGGCTGGGAGGCTGTCCCCCCCAGAGCCTTGAGGAGCCTTGAGGAGGTTGGAGGCTGCCTGCTGAGGCTCTCCTTGCAGCCCCGTGGAAGCAGTGAGGCCATGGGGATGAGAAGGGGCTGGCTTGGTGCTGCTCGCTCCCCGCTCAGCTCTTCGGTGACGCCTCTTCCCCTCCTGATGCCCTCTCAGACACAGCCCTGTGGTGCTCGGCGTGACCCAGGCACACGGCACAGGGCGAGCTGGGGGAGAGTCCCTTCAAACCCCGCTCCCTCCTCTGCTGCTCTGGCCCTGTGCTGCTGATCTCTGGGCTGTCTCTGACGCTTCCAGCCCAGGCAGCCACCCCCTGGCCCGAGGGGGTTATTTCTAGTGCGGGGAGGTTGAGCCAAGTCAGAAGCAGCCCTCCCCCCAGACTGGGAAGCAGAGTCCATCGCAGCCCCGTGGGTTGCACGGACCCCGCTGCATCTCCTGAACAGAGACCGAGGCTCTGTGGAGGAAGAGGTCTGGGCGCTGGGTCCTGGTGATGCTGTCTGGCACTGCTGGCTCTCCTGACCTCCAGTGCAGGCGTGGGGCTCAGGGAGCTGCACGGGTCTGTTCCTGGAGGTGCGTCTGTCCGTGCAGGAGTGCCTGCGAGGGGTGAGGGGTCCCAAACAGTTCCTGACCCCCTTCACAAAGGGAGGGCGACCCTTCGAAACCAGCGATTGCCAAGGACTAGAGCAGGGACAAAAGATGTGAGAACAGCTACTGCCTCGGTTGCCAAAGTAAATCCTGGGGCTGACCCTCCGGGCAGGGCTGTTGGGGTTGGAAGCTGCAGCTCTGGAGAAGCCGAGACCTTCCATCTGCTGCCAGCAGAGGCTCTGAGCTAGCAGCAGTTCCCCGCAAACTCTGGGGAAGCCAGCGAGTGGTGAGCAGGCAGGCTCCAAAAGAGCAGGGCTTTCTCTCAGAGCTCTCCTGAGTCCCCCCTTTTGAGGGGATGGTGGAGCGGAGGCTGTGGTGGAGCCGACAGCCTGATCAACAGCACTGGGAGGGACCAGCATCCTCTGTGATGCTTGGAGTGGTACAGTATCACAGGATCCCAGTACTGATGAGGCTGGAGAGGACCTTAAAGAGCATCCAGTCCAACCTAAACCCAACCCAGTGACCCTAACAGCTGCCATCTAGCTCATGCCACTCAGCACTGCATCCAGCCTGACCTTGAACCCCTCCAGGGACGGCAACCCCACCACCTCCATGGGCAGCCCGTTCCAAACCTGGATCACTCTGTCAGGGAAAAACCTTCTCCTAAGGTCANGACTCGTTCCAGCCCCTCCACATCCTTCCTGAACTGAGGGGCCCAGGACTGAACCCAGCACTCCAGGAGCGGTCTGACCAGAGCTGAGTCCAGGGGGAGCATAACCTCCCTGTCCCTGCTGGCCACACCATTCCTGACACAGGCCAGGATGCCAGTAGCCCTCTTGGCCACCTGGGCACATTGCTGCCTCATGCTGGTCCACCAGTCCCCCCAAGTCTCTTTCTACCCGAGTGCCCTGTAAGAGCGCAGAGCGAGGACCCTTCCGCGCGGTGCGGTGATGCCCACCCCGAGTGCTCGGCGGGGCTGTGCTCTTTGCGGCCAGGACCGGAGCTCCGGGGGGAGCTCGGTGTGCAGAGAGCTTGCCTGGCTCCCTCTTGTTCCCCGCTCCTACCCAGCACCTCTGCCGAGCTGTTTCTTCTGCCTTCACGGGCAAAAGCGCTGCTCATGGGAGCCCGCAGATAACACAAAAAGCCCTTTGAAAGGAGCTTTATCAGAGTACAAAGTGCCTGGAATTGAAAGCCCCTCGAGGGCTGCTTTATCCCCCCCCCCCCTCCATTCAAACTTGTAGTGGTGCGGGATGGAGATACACGGTGCCCTATTTTCAGCTGATTTGCATGTTAGAGAGGAGGGAGTAATTGGTGTTTAAGCAGAACAAAAGAGGATCTGTTTGCTGAAAGAAAAGGAATTCTTGAAGTAGCCCCTAATCCATATCCTGCCTTTGTCTCTGTCTCATTAGGAGCTGAATGGGATGGCCGGGTAATGAGGATGCGCAGGGCACTGCTCTGGTGGCGCTGCTGGCCGAGCTCATTGGGTTGAACGTTATATTTGATGCAGCGCGCAGGGATGTTGGCACAACACCTTCCTGGGACACCGGCCGCCCGGCCTGCTAGCCAGCCAGCCAGCCGGCCGGCCACCGGCCCGGATAGGCGCTGGGAGGCAGAGGTTTGGCTCCCAGGGGGGTTAGTTGTGCCTGTGTCAGCCCTCAGCCTCACCTTCCCCAGGTGAGGCAGGCACTGCGTTCCTCGCTCGCTGGGGTGGGAGCCTTGACGTGACCTTGGAGCAGGAGAGTAGCCCTCCTGGTCCCAAATGCTTGCTTGAGAGACCTGAGCTGGCCCGGCCTTGGATTCCTGCCTCTCTGGAAGGGTTTTGCTGTTGTTGCTCTCTGTTGGTTGGGTTGGGTTGGTTCTGGTTTGGCAGAGGGGTGCAGACGGGTGGGAGCGGAGTGGAGTGAGGGGCAGGAAACCAGAGGCAGCCTTTCTCTGGGTGGTGGTGATGCTCATCCTCTCCAGCCCTGTTCTCCTGTCAGTGCTCATGCTCCTCTTCCCCAGCACTGGTCTCTGGGCCGTGCTCATACTCCTCTTCCCTGGCTCTGGTCAATGCTGATGCTCCTCTTCTCCAGCCCTGTTCTCTGGTCGGTGCTCATGCTCGTCCTCTCCAGCCCTGTTCTCTCGTCGGTGCCTCTCTCCTCCAGCCCTGTCTGCTGGGCTGAAGCAGATGCTGGGAGCCTCCATAGCTCCTGCCCTTGGATTCCTTAACCAGGGATCCCTTCCTCTCAAACTCAGCTGCAGCCTCTGGCATTGCTGAAGGGTTCTCTGCTTCGGACCATCCCTCGGTGGCCTTGGACTTGTGTCCTGCGTGTGACCACTGGGGCTGGGGAGATGTAGGACACTCAGAGCAGGACGAAGGGCTTCACAGACCAGGAGATAACCAACCGGTACCGGTTGTGCTGAGCAGGGTTCCCGTGTTTCCTCTGCTCCTGCTCTTGCTTGGTGGTGCCAGCTGAAGGCTCAGACCCGTTGCTGGTCGCCCTGCACCATGGTCTGAGAAAGGGTTAGTGTGTCGGAGCTGTGAGGGTGAAATGAGCCCGTGAGCTTCCCCCGAGGTGTCGGCGATGAAAAGAGCCCTCCCAGGGCGAGGGCAGGGTGCCTGTAGCCTGTGCTTGTGGTTCAGGTGGCCTCACAGGCCGGTGAAGTCTGCTTGTCTTTGCGTTTCAGGTCTCCTCTCTTCTCGCGGTGCCTCCCCAGAGTCCAGCAGGTCTGGTACCAGAGGCGTGAGCCTCTGAGGTCTGTACTTGCTGGGCTACAGCCTCCCGGGCTCCTCAGCGTGTGGAGGCTTTGGATGCTGTGGGTGCCTTGGGTGTCTCACCCTGGCTTAGGACTGAGGGCATCCGCCTCCCAGTCGGGTCCGTTGCCCGGGGTGTCCCTTGGGCAGCCTCCACCGCAGAGTGCTGCTGTCTGTGCGTGTCGCTCAGGGAGCTCTGGAGGGGAGCGATCACCTTCGAACAGTTCCCCTCACGCAGACACGTGAGCGCTGCCTGCAGACGGCTTCTGCAGCCCCAGCCTCGGCGCCCGCTCCATCTGTGCCCATCGCTCCGTCAGGCATCTGCCAGCTGGGCAGCAGCACATCCTGAGCTCCTCCAGCACTGCCAGCCCGATCCTTCCCAGCTTCGTGGCTCCCGTACTGCTTGTTCAGTCAATCGTTCCCTTCCGCACTGTCAGCCGGGGCTGTGCAGGCTGCCGGGGGGGCAGGCGGAGCTGGGGTGCTGTTAGCCAGTGGCCCGTGGCCAGCGCTCGGCTCTACCCCGAACAAGACAGCGTCTCGTGGCGCTGGGCTGCGTGCGTGCTGTTACCCAGGGCCTCGGTGGCTCGATGAGGTCTTAGGGTGGATGAGGTCTGGAGACCCACAGCGGCACCAGAGCCTTGTGCCCAGGGACCGGGGCACCCAGCTGCAGCAGCAAGGGCACTGGGGGAGATGAAGGGCACTGGAGGGAGAGGTGATCAAGGGCACTGGATGGAGGGGGGATGGATCAAGGGCACTGGATGGAGAGGGCTCAAGGGCACTGGAGGGAGGGGGCATGGATCAAGGGCACTGGATGGAGAGGGGTCAAGGACACTGGAGGGAGGGGGGATCAAGGGCACTGGAGGGAGGGGAAATCAAGGGCACTGGATGGAGGGGGGATGGATCAAGGGCACTGGAGGGAGAGGGGATCGAGAGCACTGGATGGAGAGGGGTCAAGGGCACTCGAGGGAGAGGGGATCAAGGGCACTGGAGGAAGAAGGACTCAAGGGCACTGGATGGAGGGGGATGTGTGGCGGTGGCTGTATTTTGCATGAGCAGACTCTCCATCAGGTGGAGCTGGGAGGAGAAGGGGAGGAAGAGCAACACGAAAGAGCCGACCTAAACAGGAGGCCATGGCCTCGGTGCTCTCTGAACTGGACATCCGCTTCCCTGTCGGTCTCTTCTCCTTGAGAACAAGGACCTGAGAGACCAGAGGGCTTCGGAGGGGTTAAAGGAGCTGACAGACCCCTCCGCTCGGAGTCCAGCCTCTGGTGGATTGATTCACAGTGAATTCTTCCTCTCTTTTTTTGCCCCCCTCTTTAAGTTTTGCCAACCCAGCTCTGTGCCCCCGGTTCTCTTCTGCTCCGGGTTCGTTTGCAGTTGAGCCAGCGCGTGGATAAAACAGCCCCGTTCTGCCAGCCCTGCTCGGAGCTCCTCTCCCCCCGTCCGCGCTTCAGCCGGGAGCCGTCGGGCTTCGCTCGCTGACGAATACCCTGGCAATTAGAGATGGGCCATGTGGAGCTCCTGCCGTCGGAGTGGCCGGGGCGCTCTGGTGAGAGCTGAGCCCTGTGAAATGTGTTTTTAATGGCCGGAGTGTTTTCACCTGAGGTCATTAACGCTCTAAAATGTGGCTGGGAGCCGCGCCGGAGCCGTTCCTCCTCGCCCGGGGCGGAGCGGGGCTCTGCGTCCTGCGTAACGGGCTGAGATGGTTTATGGCTCCCCCGCCGTCCCTGCCTGGAGCGGCGCCGCTGCGGAGCCCTGCCTGCCGGCCTGCTGAGGCTGCCAGCGACGCACGGGGTCCTCCTGGCGTGGGTTTGGGGTGGCTTTGTGGGGAGCACTCTGGACTCCTCTGGGGGGACTGTAGGCTGGGGATGGAGATCTTGGAGAGCACTCAGGTAGAAAGAGACTGGGGGGACTGGTGGACAGTGAACTTAGCACGAGGCAGCAATGTGCCCAGGTGGCCAAGAGGGCTAGTGGCACCCTGGCCTGTGTCCGGAATGGTGTGGCCAGCAGGCAGAGGGAGGTTCTCCTCCCCCTGTACTCGGCTCTGGTCAGAGCACCCCTGGAGTGCTGGGTTCAGTCCTGGGCCCCTCAGTCCAGGAAGGATGTGGAGGGGCTGGAATGAGTCCAGAGAGGGCAACTGGAATGGTGAAGGGGCTGGAAGGTCAGCCCTGCGGGGAGAGGCTGCTGGAGCTGGGGCTGTTCAGCCTGGAGAAGAGGAGGCTCAGGGTGACCTTACTGCTGTCTGTAACTACCTGAAAGGGGGTTGGAGTCAGGTGGGGGTCGGTCTGTTCTCCCTGGACACTGCAGACAGGACAGGGGTCACAGTCTTCAGCTCCATCCATCGGGGGAGGTTTAGACTTGACCTTAGGAAGAGGTTTTTCCCTGACAGAGTGATCCAGTTTGGAACGGGCTGCCCATGGAGGCGGTCGGGTCACCGTCCCTGGAGGTGTTCAGGGTCAGGCTGGATGCAGTGCTGAGTGGCATGAGCTAGACGGAAGCTGTTAGGGTCACTGGGTTGGTTTTAGCTTGGACTGGATGCTCTTTAAGGTCTTCTCCAGCCTCATCAGTACTGTGACACCGTGTTTGTGGGACCATGCACCCTGAAGGCTGCAGGGATAGGGAGGCTTCAGACAGCGGGCAGTGGCGGTTGGGCTGCCTCCTTGGGTGTAACCCTTGCTCTGGTTCCTCGCTGGGCTCTGCTCCTCCTCTGCCACCCAAGTGCAGCCGCGCTGGCGGGCTGCTGCCTGGGCTGCCCTGGAAAAGGACGGGGCAGGAGCGAAGGGGGATTGCGGCAGCGCTGGCGGTACCGGCCTGCCTTGCCGAGGGAGTCGTGGCAGTTGATGCCCTTGTGGCTCAAACCTGCCACCCGTCAGGGCGGTGATGAGACCCCCCCGCTGGAGAGTGCTCCCCAGCAGCACCGGCCTCTCTGTGCTGGTAACGTGTCTGACCCCGTGGCCACCGCCAGCCCCTTGAGAGGAGACGAATCAGAAGGATGCAGTTGTGGAGAAGAGGGGCTAGAAGCCCGTTCATCCCTTCCCCAGCCAGAAGGGAGCAGGTTCTGTAGCTGAGAGCAGGATGAGGGAGGGTTTTATCCAGCAGAACTTCGGATCCTATCGATCTGCTGCGCTCACACGCGCTGCTGCCAGACCTCGTCTCTCACCGCCGGGAGGTTCCAGCCCAGGGGAAGAGGATCCAGGCGGCGCCTAGCTGTGGAAGAGGCTTTCCTTTAATCCTTCTCTCCAGTCCTTCTGCACAGATCGATGCCGTGGCAAATACACCTAGAGCTCAGTACTTCACACTCTACAGCCAGCCTGACCCAGTGCCTCTCGCTGGAGCCCGTGGTGCTGATGCTCTGAGCGTCTGCAGCAGCTCCGCGAGGTTTCCCCCTTGGGGACCAGTCTGCTGGAGAAGGAGGTGGGTCAGTGGGTACCCGGATAAGCCAGGCCTTAGTGGGGTGACCTAGTAAGTACAGAGCTGCTGAGAGTTCCTGCGGGTGAGTGTCACCTCTCCTCGAGTGCCCTGCAGGATGCTGAGCCATCCTGCATCAAGGCAGGAGCTGGCGGTGTCGGTGCGGGCTGGGAGCTGCGTGATGGTGCAGAGATGTTCCCAGTGCTGGGTGATTCACCCTCCAGAGTGGGTGAGAGCAGGACGTGGGCTCCGGTCCCTGCAGCGAAGCACTGTGTGGCCCAGATTGAGCAGCTCAGGAACGGGATGGAAGGTGCCAGGAGATCTGCAGAGTCACTGCAGGGAGGATGCGCGGGGAAGGGGCCGGTGCTGCAGGGTCACCCTCCTGAGTGTGACCTTTGAGTTGGCGGTGGCTACAGCAGCAGTGTGAACCTCCAGCCCATCGGCTCCCCTCTCCATCCCCACTGCCAGCGTTGGTCCATCGTCATCGCTGCTGCCTGCAGTGAAGGTTACAGCTGTCTGCCCTGACCGGGTCAGAGAGAGGGGTCAGGCTCCTTGAAACGGGGTGGTTAAGGTCATTAAATAACTGACTCCTTCCTTAAGGAGAGGCAAGTGCAGACAGAACTTCGTTTAGAGCCTCCCCCAGGGCAGGAGCTGTCGGAGGCTACAGCCAAGGACGTGCTGGCACACGGGCAGAGACCTCTGAAACCTGGTGAGCTGGAAGAGCAGGGGGCTAGAGCGAGCTCCCTGGCACAGCCAGCACAGTCTCAGCCTCACTCCCTGCCCCTGCCCGCCTGTCAGAGGGGCTCCTGCCCCTTCACACCTGCTGTACCCAGGCGGGTCTGTAGCCTGCGTTCAGTTGAACCCCTCCTCTGTCTGGTGTAGGGTCGGTCTGTGCCTCTGAAGAGCTCTGTGCCTGTAGTTTGTCTCCTGAGAGCAGGGTGCCTGGACTGTAACAGATCAGCCCCGCTGCGTTCCGCTCCTCCCGAGCCCGAGCTCTGCGTGGCCACGCAGGGATGGCGTTCCCGTCAGCCGTAGAGGCAGGGACGGATGCTCCATGCGTGGGGCTGATAAGATTGCAGGCCAGATCCTTCCTGGTGAAGAGCAGCAGCAGCAGCAGCAGCAGCAGCAGCAGCGCTGGCCGTGTGCTGGCAATCAGTTGCCAGGCTCTCTAATGAGATCCATGCTGGAGCTGCTCTAGCTGGACACAGCTGATTGATACCGGGGCAGGGGGAGAAGCACGAGTTAACCCTCTCTGAGCGATACCTGTGCCCTGCTAGCTGCCCCCTTCCCCCGGGGACCTAGACCTCATTTTCTCGAGGGGTGGCCGCGCTCGCCCGGCAGCCGCGCCGCCTGCAGCGGGTGAGGGATGGCGGCGGGTACCTGTGTTTACAGTCGTATGGAAATGCAATTATTTAGTGAGGATTAGCAGTTAATCGAGGCCCCGCCGGAGCGCTGGCAGCGTTGGTGCTCATCTGCAAAGTCAGTTCGCTCTAGGTCAGAAATTATGGTTCCCATAAATGAGTCAAGCGGTCCCGAGTCACCGCTGCCTCCGACAGCCCTGCTGCTGCTGCATTCAGCAGCGGGGACTTCCATCACGGTCTGTCTCTCTCCTGTTGGTAGCCCATCCTCACACGGCGCCCTGGTGGCTACTTCTGGGCTGCGGGGCCGACTGAGAGCGGAGAGAGCTCTGGTGGATCAGTGCGCTGGCACCGGAGCCATGGGAATGGCACGAGCGGTCTGGGCTGTGCCAGGGGGGCTCCTGGGCTCTGCTGGGGGAGTTTCCTCGTGCTCGGGGAGCACGGCTGGCTGCCCTGCGCTCAGCTCACCCTGAGCGCTCCGTCTCCTCCCGTCTGTGCCCAAAGGCCAAGAGGCTTCCGCTGTCTGTGCTCCGCTTCCTCTCTGCTCCCTTCTCTGTAGGTGGAACAGAATTCGGGGCCCGAGGGTATCCTGGCTCCTGGTGTGGTTGCATCATCCCCACTATTAAGTACCCAGAGCAGAGAGGCTTGGTTTTGCTTAATAGAAGCCTCCTCCTCGTGAGCATTCTGAGTGCTGCTGTAGTTTGCAGCTACTCCAGTTGGACGGCGTCCAGAGCGCAGTCCCTCTGCTCCCTTCGCATCCCCGAGCTCTCTGCTGGGTGATCTGCGTCCCCGCGCTGCTCAGCTGCCCTTTGCTGGGTTTCAGGGAGGGAAGGGCTGCGGCAGCGGGCGCTGCCTCCAGCTAATTGGGATGGGGATGCTTTGCCTCCCCCAGGCACCCCAGGCAGGACCTGCTGCCTGCAGGATCCTCTTGCTTCGAGGTGAGAGGTGAAGGGGAGCTGACTCAGCTTGATTTACAGCTGGAGTCTTGGCTTCAGCTTTGGAGGTGAAGGTCTGAGGTGCTTGGAGGAGGGGATGGGAGGTCTTGAGGTGCTGGGAGGACGGGTGGGAGGTCCAGGGTGCTTGAAGGAGAGGGAATGGAAGGTCAGAGATGCTTGGAGAGGGGATGGAAGGTTCAAACTGTTTGGAGAGGGGATAGAAGGTCTGAGGTGCTTGGAGGAGGGGATGAGAGGTCCGAGATGCTTGGAGGAGAGGGTATAGGAGGTCTGAATGCTTGGAGGAGAGGGGATGGGAGGTCTGAGATGCTTGGAGGAGAGGGGATGGGAGGTCCGAGAAGTTCTCACCCGCAGGTTTAGTTGCAGGGGAAGGTGGCCAGTTGAAGGCGAGGGGCTGGAGCAGCTGTTGCGCACCCAGAGCATCCTCCTCAAGCGTGCAAACCCAGCAGCCTGGCTTAGGGGCATCCTCTGATGAGGTGAGCGTGTGCTTGAGCTTTCCAGCTCGTTCAGGGCTGTGAGCGTGAAGGGACCTTGCCCAGGTCAGTTCCCCCTGTCCCAGGAGCAGGAGAGCAGGAGCAGTGCCTCAGTAACCCCGCCGTGGGAGTCTCAAACCGACCGCGTGAGGTGCTGGCTGGATTTCAGTGCAGGCTCCCCGCAGCAGCCGGGATGTAGCTGCAGGCTCTGCCTCCCGAGGAACCCGGCCTCTTACAGCCCCTCTTTTCCTCCCTTTTCACCCTCCTCTGATGCCACAGGCGAGACCCCTTGCTAACCGCTCCGTTTGAGACGCTTCCTCCTCGCCGTGGAGTGTCCCCCCGCGTGGCGTTCGGCTCTCTTCAATTTTAACAGCCCTTCTCTCACGGCCGCTGCCTAAGGAGAGGCAGATGCGACCGTCTGGTCCACATGAAACGTTTGTTTGGGGCAGAGCTGCAGACCAGGGGAGCATCTTGTCTCTTGCTCTGGCTCCTTGTAGCGTGCTCGAGCCCTGGTACCTCTGCGAGATGCGGCACTCGGGCAGTGCCAACCAGCAGCCCGGGGCCACCGAGCGGAACTCGCGGTGTCGGAGGGATCTAGAGTGGCTCTGCTAAAGCTTCTTCTGGTCTGGAGCCCAGCCTGCGGTGCCAGAGCGAAAGGACGCGGGTTGTCTGGGAGGGCAGAGCAGAGGATGGGCACGGGGTGCTGTGTGGGCACCTGGAGAGATCCCCTACAGTGAGAGAGATCTCCTACAGTGAGAGAGATCCCCTACAGTGAGAGAGATCTCCAGCCTGTTTGGGTCAGTCTCGGTGTGAGCGCCTGCCTGGGCTGCTGGGCCTTCCTGTTGTCTGTCCCTGGGAGCTGTAGGAAGTGCTGTGCCCTGCCTGCAGCCCTGCCCGGGTCCCTGCCCGTCCCCGGGGCCGTGCGGGGTGAGGCGTGAGCTGGAAGGCATCGCTCGTGCTGGTGCCAGGTCTGCGCCCCGGGTTGGTTGGTGCCCTCCTCTCCTGCAGGAGTGCTCTGATCTCGTGCTGACGGTGGCCACGGCAGGCGATTAAAGAGGACAGATTAATTCAGGTTGTGGTCATGGAAACGAGGTTTTTCCCCAGCACAGCTCGCGCCGCCGCCGGGGCTGATGAAAGCCTTGGCTGCCACGGAGCCGGGGGAGAGCGAGCGGCTCGGGGAAACATTCAGGTGGGAGGCATCCCGTCCAGCTCTGCGGAAGGCAGAGCACACCTTGGCCATTCTCTGCCTCACGGCCCCCTGCCTCCTCTGCTGGCGCTGACTGGACCCCCTCTCTGTCTCCAGGAGGAGCCACAGGCGCCCTCCATCCCTCCGATGGCGCTGGAGGAGGCAGCCTGGCTCCCCTCGGCGCTCCGGGAGCTGCGTGGCCTCAGTCAGAGGTCGCAGCCGGGGGGTTGTTCCTGAGACTCAGTGATGCCATTGCAGCTCTGAACGGCATCGTGGACCCTGCTCAAGCCTTACGTTGGCTGCAGAGAGTCGCTCCAGCCTCTCCAGCTGGAGGAAGCCGCCGCAGCCGGTGTTTTCCTTGGAGCGGACGGCTCAGCCCTACAGGTTGCTAATAAATATTTCACGGCCTTCCATGAAGGATCAGGAAAGGACTTAAAGGTCTAAGCTCCTGGTGCTCTGCTCGGCCCCGCTGCGGCTCTGCTCTGCCCTTCCTCTGCCGGTAGGGTAGCGCAGCCCCTCGGTGAACCCTGCTTCTCGCTGGCGTTGGGGCTCTCCTGCCGTCGCAGCCGGTTCTGTTTGGACCCTGCCGGGTGAATTCGGTTTCTCTGCCTCCACAGCCTTTCCAGCCGGGGGTTTTGGAACCCCCAGCGCTCATCATCTCGGCTTCTGAAAGCTTTTCAGCTTGCTTGTCCGTCCGTCCACTCGGGAACCTCATTACCAACCCTGGGGTGAACCCGACGGGGTCAGGGCTCGGTGCGGGGAAGGACAGTGGCCAGCGGCTCGTTGCTTGTGCCACGTATCCTCCTGTTCCTTAGGGCTGCAGGGCTGGGTTTGGGTCTGCCCGGGCGCTCGGATGCTGCTGGGAGCTCCCCGGTGCCCTGTGCTTGGTGTGAGGGAGCCCGGGGGTGCTGAGCAGACCCGGGAACAGCTCGGGGTGCCGCTGTGGGTGCCTGTAGAGCTCGGCAATCCGAGCTAACAAGCCCTGTTCCTCCCCTTCGCAGAGGGCAGCTCTGCTGGGGCTGCTGTGCCTCTGCTTTCCATTGCCAGGTGTCAGTACAGCTCCCTTCCCAGGCTCGAGCGCAGCTCTTCAGACAAGGGGCCAGGAGAGATCGCATCCAGCTCTTCAGAGACACTTTGCCTGTTGTCCTTTCCTGCTGGAGAGGGCCTTTTCCCGCAGCTAGTGCCACTTCCCTCTCGAGCTAAGCGCTCTGAACGAGGCCGGGAGCCGCGCGAGGGCACGGAGCACAGAGCGCATCGCCGGGGGGACTGCGCAGCCCCGCGCCTGCGGGGAGAGGCTTCCGGTGCCTCTTGCTGTCAGAGCCTAAACCCTTGGCCTCCCTCCGTCGGACCCTCTTTCTTTAGGCTGGTTTAGACGACGGATGCTGGAGGGAAAGGGCTGCTCCTCGCCACCCCGGGCTGCGGGGTCCCCGCTGGCTCTAGCCAAGGCGTTGAGGCTCTGCTGGCGTCGTCCTTGTGGTAGTCAATTCCCCACGAGCCGCCTTCCACGAGCGGAGCCGGAGCCGTTCCGGGCGCTGCAGCTGAATCAGGGCTTGTTATTTTTGGTGACTAACAGTGCTCTTGAAGCCAGTAACTTGACTGCTCCCTTCCCCCCCGTCCCCTCCTGCGCCTAAATATATCCAGCCAGTCAATCAGCGCTGGCAGGCATCGCCGCTCCGCCTGTCAGACCCACTTAGCCCTGCACAGCCCCAACTGCTGCCTTTGGGGGGGGGCTGCAGGGTGGCTTCAGCTCCAGCAGCATGGGGATTGGACTTGCAAAGCAGCAGAGTCTGGTAACGGGGTCCTCGTAGGGAAAGGATGATGCAGCACTTTGGAGAGGTCTGGGTCTCCTTTCCCAGGCAGCAGAGTGGAGAGGAGCACAAGGCAGCCCCTCGGGGAGCGGGGACACGGCTGGGGTTGGAAGGCTTCTGCTGGAACAAAGAGGGAGCACTGGGAACTCGAGAGATGCTGATGCCTCCCTGGGAGACTCTCGGTCTGGAGGCTGAGGTCTGCTCTGGCCTTCCTTCGTCTCTCTTATGTTCCCCCCTCCTCTGCTCTCCTCTCGGGGGGCTGGTTGGGTAGGAGCAGCTCTGGAGCCAGCGGATGTCTTGGCGGCTCCTCCAGCCGAAGGTCCTGGTGACGGCACTGCCATCGCCACAGCAACCGGGCGGGATGTCACGGGCGCCGATGGGTGGTTCTACACACACAGCAGCAGCAGATGGATACGGCAAACAGGATCCCCCCCCTCCCTCTGCCCTCTGCCTCTCCTGGTGGAGAGCAGTGCAGGAGAAAGGGACCTGGGGGTCCTGGTGGCCAGCAGGGTGACTCTGAGCAGCAATGGGCTCCGGGGGCCAAGAGGGCCAACAGCATCCTGGGAGGGGAGGATCAGAAGGGGGAGGTTAGCAGAGCGAGAGAGGGTCTTCTCCCCCTCTGCTCTGCACTGGNGGGGGGACCTCATTGCTGTCTCTCAGTCTGTGAGGGGTGGGTGTCAGGAGGATGGAGCCAGGCTCTGCTCAAGGGCATCTGGGGACAGGACAAGGGGCACTGGGTGCCAGCTGGAGCAGAGGAGGTTCCCTCTCAATCTCAGCAGGACCTTCTTCCCAGGGAGGGTCCCGGAGCCCTGGAAGGGGCTGCCCAGGGGGGCTGTGGAGTCTCTTTCTCTGCAGACGTTCCAGCCCCGCCTGGCTGTGTTCCTGTGCCACTGGGTCTGGGGGATCCTGCTGTGGCAGGGGGACTGGACTGGGTGATCTTTCCAGGTCCCTTCCCATCCCTAAGGATTTTTTGATTCTATGATAAGAAATGAGTGCCCTTCTCCCAGCCTCTCTCTCCACAGACCTTCCTCTGCACAGCGTAGCTTCCACTGATGCTTTCTGCTCGGTGCTGGGTGCAGCCCTGGGGTGCTGGAGCAGCTCTGTCACCTGTTGGCCAGCGTGGAGGCAGTGTGCCTGGAAATGGTTTCGTTAGCTATTAATTCTGAGCTTAAAATGAACAAACGAGCCAACCCCCAGGTACTCAGACACGTTTGGTAGCCATCGTGCTAAGAAGCTGATCATAACACCCACCCACTGTGTGGACAGAAGCCTCGGGAGAACATATGCTCGGGCTGCCTGCTCAGCCGAGGGAGCGTTGGAGCAGATGCACAGGGAGGGGGGGGTTGCTTCATGGAACTGCAGGTCAGAGCCTCTGGTTTGAAAAGCCCTGCCTGGCTTCAGCATCCCAGACCACAGCCTTCTGGGCAGCCTGCGGAGGTCTCTGTGGGATGGACAAGCAGAGCTGGAGCTGAGGGGTAAGAGAAGACCAAGCCAGTTGCTCTTTGTGCTCCCTCTCAAGGCTGGGGGCACTGGGAGAGTGAAGCCAGATGTCCGTGCTCCTTAGCACCAGGCTGTAGGAGTCGGGTGGGGAGGAGCTGTGGGGATGTGTGGGGCCATCCTGTGCTGAAAGCCTTGCAGAGAGTGTGTTCTCTGGGGGATTTCCTGCCAGGGCTTGCCCTGCTTGCCCGTGGGCTAGTGCTGAGCAGGGAGGGCTCCAGTGAGGGCAGCAGTGATGGGATGTGCAGCCTGTAGGGGCATGCAGGGCTCTGTGAGGGCAGCAGTGATGGGATGTGCAGCCTGTGGGGGCATGCAGGGCTCTGTGAGGTGGGTGGTGATAGGATGTGCAGGCCTGTGGGGCCATGTAGGGCTCCATGAGGACAGCAGTGATGGGATGTGCAGCCTGTAGGGCCATGCAGGGCTCCGTGAGGGCAGCAGCGATGGGATGTGCAGCCTGTGGGGGCATGCAGGACTCAGCGTGATGGGATGTGCTGCCCCTGGGGATGTGCAGGGCATTAACCAGGTTTCCTGAGCTGGTTGGTGCTGGAGGTGGTGGGAAGCTGGAGCTGCAGAGCACCCCCTGAGTGCACAGCCCTTCCTATAGCTCCTGCCACCGCCTTCCTGGAGCAGGACACAGGGGTGTTCTGCCTCGTTTCAGGCTGGAAGCTTGTGTCAGAGCAGGTGAGCTGTGTGTAGCACCATCTAGCCTGTAGGTACCCGTCTGGCTTCACCTGAGAGACTCTGGGCCATGGGGCCTGAGGAGCTCCTTGTGCTGGAGGCAGTTGTAGACTCTGTTCTAGTGGGCTGAGGCTCTCAGGAGTTAGGCTCAGGCTTAAAGTTTCAAAGGACTTCAGCGTCAGGCTTGCCCCGTCCTGAGTTTCAGGAGGAGCTGGGTGTCTTTCTGCCCTAGAGCAGTGGGGTTGCAGCCCGGGATCCCCCAGGAGTTTTCTCTTTGAACCCCCTGGCTGAGATCCTGTCTCTGCGTGGATCACCTCAGTTGTGGTGAGCTGGCTTGAAGTGGAGGGAGGTCTGGTCAGTGATTTCATGCACAGCTGTCCCTGGGCTTCCTTTGCCTGTGTGCTGGGAATCCTAGGATCCTTAGGGATGGGAAGGGAGCTGGAAGGATCACCCAGTCCAGTCCCCCTGCCACAGCAGGATCCCCCAGACCCAGTGGCACAGGAACACAGCCAGGCGGGGCTGGAACGTCTGCAGAGAAGGAGACTCCACAGCCCCCCTGGGAGCAGGGTGGTGGTGGAACTCACGCAGTCGGGGGTGACTCCCCAAGTCCGGGTGCTCTCTGGCCGTTTGAAAGGGGTGCAGAGTGTTTGCATCTCCTGCAGGCACCAGGAACCCGTGGCTGCAGCATCGCTGAGGTGCAGCCCGATGCGGTGTCGCAGCCGTCCCTGCGCTGGGGACTGAGGCAGCAGCACAGCTCTGCTGGGGGTGCCCTCAGTGCCGGTGACTGAGCGGAGAATGAGTTAGTGCTGTTGCTGATGCACAGTCAGGGGGTAGCAGAACGGGGTCACTGTGGGCATAGGGTGCTGGGGGGTTGCTGGTGGTTAATACATCCCACAGTGGTTTCTTGCAGACAGTAACCCCTTTGGCATCTGCCTCCAAAACAGAAGGCATCAGCCCCCCAAAACCTCCTGAGCCCACAGGGCTTTGCTGGAAAGGAATCCGAGCAGCCCTGGTCTGTATGTTCCTATAAAGTGCCTGGAGAGTCCCCTGCTTCTCTTCTGCAGTGCCTGGAGACTCTCCTGCTTCTCTTCTAGAGTGCCTGGAGACTCCTGCTTCTCTTCTAGAGTGCCTGGAGACTCTCCTGCTTCTCTTCTGCAGTGCCTGGAGACTCTCCTGCTTCTCTTCTAGAGTGCCTGGAGACTCCTGCTTCTCTTCTAGAGAGCCTGGAGACTCTCCTGCTTCTCTTCTGCAGTGCCTGGAGACTCTCCTGCTTCTCTTCTAGAGTGCCTGGAGACTCTCCTGCTTCTCTTCTAGAGTGCCTGGAGACTCTCCTGCTTCTCTTCTGCAGTGCCTGGAGACTCTCCTTGGGGATGAGGAGTTGTCTTTGCTGCAGCACTGGTTCTGGAGAGGGGTCCCAACATGCAGTGGTGGAAGGACTGGGCTTTGCAGGCTGGTGCTGTGGCCGGGGGCTGCTCTCTCCGATCAGGACCTGTCAGGCGTCGGGTTCTGTTTGAAGGGGGGGTTTGCTTCCCCTCTCCTCTTTCCTAGTCCCCCCTGCTCGCTGTCTGCACTCCACTCCGTTACCCTCACTCCTCCTCCTGGTGACCTGACTGGGGACATCATCCTGACTGCTCCTGGCTGGGGCTGCTGCCTTGGACTCTCCTGCCCCAGCACAGCCATCCCCTGTTCTCCTGTCCCTGCCCTTCCTGGAGGTCTGTGAGCAGAGTCCTTGCCCTTCAGAGACAAAACCCAGGCGCGTGAGCGCGGTCCCTGCAACAGGTGCCTGCGTCTGCGGGCTGACTCTACCCTGATCTCACAGCCCAGCACAGAGGGAGTGACAGGGAGCTCCCAGTCCTCCTCCCGTCCCTCACCCCCTTCATCTCAGGGCGTTTATTTATATCCACATCTTGAAAGACCCCTGAGGCTGAGGACCCCCGCGAGCTCCTCGGGGAGCTCCAGCAGAACTGGAGAGGTGGGACAGGCAGCGTGCGCTGGGCACGGGCCTGAGCGGGGTCTGTAGTCAGCCCGGCGGCTGCTCTGCAGTGCCGGGGCGCTCGCACGGCTGTGATTTATGAGACGCGTGTGGCCGCCGCTGCGTTTGCCTCCTCTGTCATCTATCAGCGAGAGAAAAGCCAGGCCTGATAATTCCTGGCACCGAGCTTTTCCAGTTCAGAATGTCAGCTGTCAGGCTGTCAGGACAAGTTACTGCTCTGCCTTTGGGGAGGGAGGGGGGGTCAGTTCTGAAAGGAAGACCAGGCGGAGAGCCCTCTTCTCACTGCGCTCTGGTGATAACGGAGAGCTGCTCGTGGTCCAGCCCTCGGCGTGTGCCCGCGTCCAGCGCTGGGCAACCCAGGGCCAGAAGGACACAGAGCT
>VZRI01007718.1:0-30723 GCA_013397515.1 Upupa epops
ACTCAATCATCCAGTCCACAGTGACTCAGTTTGTCTGTGAGGGTGCTATGTGAGACTGTGTCAAATGCCTTACTGAAGTCAAGACAGACCACATCTCCTNCTTACTGAAGTCAAGACAGACCACATCTCCTGCTATGCCATCATCTGTCCACCCAGTTATGCCCTCATAAAAGTGTATCAGGTTGGACAAGCATGACTTCCCCTGGGCAAAGTGTTGCCATCCGGGTGCTACATGTTCTAATATGCTACCCTATTACTGGTCAACTACCGACCAGGACCAATCACTACACGTGTACACCAATATGGTGAGCAGTAAAATGGTGTTTATTGCTGCATGGCATCTGCTTACATACCTACTCTACTTCATCTACACCCCTTAGCTAAGTGTCACAGCAGGGGAGGTCCTGTCTCATCACATCCCATATCCTCAACAACGCCTAATACAACAGTGAAGCCATACTGACTGTCCCTCATGACCCTCTTGTCCTTGATGTGCCTAGAGACAGCATCCAGGACAAATTGTTCCAGCACCTGTCCTGGGATGGAGGTGAGGCTGACCTCTATGGTTACGTGGGTCCTCCTTCTTACCCTTCTTGAAGATTGGAGTGACATTTGCTAACCTTCAGTCTCTAGGCACTTCTCCTGATCCCTATGAATTAGAAAATATGACGGAAAAAATATATAGAATATACTTCCTTCCTACTCGCACTTCTCTTCAGAGAAATGAGTTTAAGGCTTTGAGAGACTTATGAGTGACTAATTCTGGAAATCCTGACTAAAATACCGAGAGAAAGCCATAGAACAGGCATAAAACTAGAACAACTAAGTGCAGAAAATGAAGATAAAACTACACTGAAACCGCTTAAATGTGTAACAGCTAAAGAACAAAACTGAAAAACAGATTTGATAAAAATTATCATTTCCACTTCTGCTTTTTCATTTCTCAAAAATGGTTATTTTAAAGCTGAGATGCTCTTGGAATCCTCCCTAGCCTTGGAAATCCAAACACTGAGAAGAGCTTTCTACTTGCTTATTTTTGCAAAGCATACACTAAATAATCTAAGCTTTATTCTTCTTGAGCAAGAACTGAACATATCTGAATTTCTGCTTTCCTGTGCATAACTCTACAGTTCAAGACATTTCTTCTATTAAAAGGAATCAGTGAAAAGTAATAGCAGCAACAACTCTCTGAAATTTTCTTATGAACTGCAGAATTTCATGTTGCACTTACTTGTGACTGTAAAATTGAAACCAGACTGCTTAAACACTCTTGTATTTAACTAGTTTCATGGAGAGAAAAGCTGATAGATGGTAATTATGACCAACAAACAATAGTAGGTTTCAGTCTCTCACATATTGAGGATTTTGTTGGTATGGGTATGGTTGGGCTCAGTGATCTGAGAGATCCTTTCAAACCATGATTATTCTGTTACTCTCTGATTCTGTAGGGGCTGGAGCATTTCTAATAGATCAGTGAGGCTGGGGAAGGGACTGGAGGGAAATATTTTATTAGGAGAGGCTGAGGTTGTTCAGCCTTGAGAAAACGAGACTCAAGGGTGAACCATCTCCCTTTCTACAGCTCCCTGAAGGGAGGTTTTATTGAGGTGGAGGTTGGGGTCATCTCCCAGGCAGCTAGTGACAGGACAACAAGGCCTGGCGGCTTTAAGCTGCCAGAGGAGGATTAGATTGGATGTTAAGAAGCCCTTCCTCATAGAAAGTGTGGTCATACACTAGAATGAACTGCCCAGAGCAGTGTGTTTGAGCAGAAACACTGCTCTGGAAGTGTGTTTGAGCAGACTGTGGCTCTTCGTGCCCTGGTCTGGCCAATGTGCTGATGTTAGGTTGTGGGCTGGATGAGCTCAGAGGTCTTTTCTGGCCTCAATAATTCTGTGATTGTGAGAATAACCCAGAAGAACCAATTCTGAGCTACAGGGTAATCCCAAGACAGTTTTGTACATGCAGTCACTACAGAATCTCATTTTCTTCTACACTTTGTCTCCATGTTGCTTGTGCAGGAGAAGCTTTAGTTTCTGTGAGAGGAGCAACACAATTCTTTGTCAGCAGATACTACTGCAAGATGTCAGAAAGGAAACATGAGCACTTGAACATATGACTCCTCTCAGCTTTGTTGTTAGCAGTAAGCACTTGCTCTGCCAGCTGGCTGATAACTGAAGACAGGTTTTGTTGCTGACAGACTGTTGCAGAATATCCATGTCAGCCAAGTTGTCAAGGAAATTTGCATTAATACAAACTAAGTATATGAAGAACAAAATGGATTATTAAACAAGAAGAAATTCTTGCTGAATCATAGCTGTAAAGCTTTATCTTAACTTTTCTTCAGCAAGGATACTTCTGCGTGTTATGCTTACATACAATTTTGATTGCAATTAATAAATTGCAATCAAAACTCCACATGAAGTCACCAGACCTGAATTACAAACAAAACATTCTGCTTACAGAGCATTTCTTCTTAAGACACAAAACTAAAATATTTCTGTTGATACAAAATAAAAATTATTATGTCACTGTGTTTGAGTATCCATGACCACTTTGCTTTAATTTTTTTTCTTGCTCAAAACTTTAATTTGCTGATCTTAGGTTATGTCAGTCTTGTGTCCATTTTGAATTATCTCATAGCCATGGCTGCTATAGAAAAATATTCTGAGCAAACAAGTCTGTTGCTAATGTGGTTTTTATTGAGAGGAATTGTATGTCCGTTTAGTAGTTCAGCTTTCAAATTAAAAGGGTGTTACGGAATTTATGTGCATTTAAACTAATTGATAATTACCTTGGTGAAGTCCTAGCCTTATGGTTAATTGATCTAGTACACTTATAAAGCTTAGTTCATGTTAAGCAATTCCTGCAAAAAAACATTACACACATTTATAACACAAGTAAAGCAAATGAAGAAGAAGCACAAACTTATAATGCTATTAACACTATATAGGACTAAGAATACACGCACATCACTCCCATCATACATTCTCATGACGTAAAGCATTGGGTTTTTCTTCTTTGTTTAAGACATCTACTTCAAAATGCGAATACAATATTTTAAAAGATTCAGCAATAACTCCATAACCAAACCATGTCTTTTTGATAAAGCAGATGTGGACCTGATAGTAATAAAATCTACCAGCCATTTGCAGTCTGTGATAATAACTGATGGTGGGATCCATAGGTAGACAATTGTATTCCACTTGCTATTTCTGAGTTGTTTTTAATCTTGTGGTTGCTAACAAAAAATGAACACATACCAAACATATGCTGATAAGCATAAGAGATTAACAAGAAACTGAAAGTCAGCAGAGTATAAAGGATTCAAACACAAAAACCTGGTGTAAAATTGATTAGTACATCAGAGTGTTTGTACGACATGCCTTGAACAAGGTGTACCAAGGTATACTCCAAGGTATACCTCTGTACCAAGAGGCTGGGTGTCCATGGCCTTACTGCAAATCACAGCAGAGTACTTGAGTTGTTTTAGCTGCATGGAAATAATGATAGCATCTTTCAAATTCTCTAACAATGAATTTACAGTCTTAATAGACAAAACAGATTAAGCACCCTCATTTTGAGAGTGTTTAATCTGGTTCCACCCTAAAGATCTATATTATTTTCTGTTAAGTCTGCTTCACCTGTAAGTGAAAGCAGAGATGTGCTTATAAAGATTGACTGTATGTATATGCAATTGCAGAGACTGGTTCCATTAACCTCTTTAAAAATACAACTTATACACAAAGAATTTATGTTACTTTATACTGTATGTATCACCCATTATCACTTTCTATTGAATACATGACCCATAATCAACAAGCTACAATACTATCCAGGCATTCTGACCTGCTGGAATTCAGGAGCTCACATCATGCTGCAGCCATGAGCAAGAAGCCATAGTTAAGAAATTGTGATTTAAATTCTTCTCAAAAACTCAAAATACTTGGTCAGCATTGTGGTTACACCAAGACAGAGATCATTGACAGTCCCTGTGGCACAGGGGCCTTCCTCGTTCAGCATGTTCATTCAGAGCATCAGGAACTTGTATCAACACAGCACAGAGAGGAGAAATACTATTTAGCTATTAGTGGAACTGGATGAACACTAAAAGCAAGTACTGACAATTATGAAGAGTATGGCAAAGCCTGCACACTGAATGTCTCTGTTATAATACTGCATGGTTTGTACAGGTTGCAAGAACCTGTTCTTCCTGAACTACCAGCAGCTTTCCTGCCAAAGCTGTACCTAGCTGTACAGGGCTCAAACTTCCCAGACTGTTGCCTGTGCTTTGATTCACAACTGCAGTTCAGACTTAGATACTGCTCTGAAAAACATACTGTTCCAATTCCTGTGGAACCAGTACAAACTGAGAAGCAGCTGGATTTCAGAGTAACACCTTCCATACTGAAGAGGAGAAAAAATATTTATGCTGCTTGTATTGCAAGGGAGAAGAAATCATTGGCGTTATATGAATACCCATGGGAATACAGGTAAACAGGCTAAAAACAGAAATCTGGCAAGATTGAGTAAAAATTATACAAAAGATGCAGTATATGACAGGACCAGTGGCGGAAGTAAAAGCATCCAGGATGCAGCCCAAATTGTCTTCACTTGGGACTGCCCTCATCCCAGTTGCTGACAGCGGCCAGCCAAGTGAGCAGAACATGGAGATAATG
Source organism: Upupa epops (assembly GCA_013397515.1). NCBI lineage: Eukaryota > Metazoa > Chordata > Aves > Bucerotiformes > Upupidae > Upupa > Upupa epops. The sequence goes on from VZRI01007718.1 coordinate 4,674, forward strand.
TCTGGTTGGAGCAGTGCCCTTCAGCTCCACTCTTTTTCATAGAATTAACCCAGGTTTACCCATTTCCACCTACATAAACAAAAAATTAACACAAAAGTGATTACTGAGGAGTCAGAAGAAAGTAAAGCTGAGATGATGAAAAAAAATCTTTTCATGTTCTGTGACTGACAACTTACCTGAGCTGTTGTTTACTCAGCTTCTCTGAACGTAAGCAGTGAGATGAGGGTTCTCAGGTTTATGTTGTTAAAGCACTTCAGATAAAGAGTAGGTTCTACTGCTCTCACGTATTTTTTCTCATTATGGCAGTTCTCAGGGTGACAGTGTCATCCTGCAGGTAGGGGACTGTTGGTCTACCTGTTTAAGTTGGTCCTCACCTTTATACATGCTTGGTACTGGGAAATCTCCAGTTCTCATCTTGTAATCTTCTGGCTGGGTCTTACAGCTCCCAGTTTCTTATTTCTTTCAATGCTAGATCATTTACTTCAACGAATTCTTTGAAGAAGTAACCCTTGTGCAGGCCTCTGATATATTTCTTCTTCTCCAGCAGATCCAAGACAAATTGCTTTATTGTGAAGGTCTTCTTTCACTACTGCACCCCAGTTCCTCTGCTTTTTAATTAAATGGAGAAGTTGTGCTCTTCTTCCACTGTGTTTATTAGTAAATATTAAAAAAATATCAAGAACCACCATTCTGCTTTCTACCAAATTGCCTTTTGTGCATGGGAAAAATGTCTTTAATTAATTTCAGCTTTGAAACTCTTTACTATAATTCCAAGCAGCTGCTGTGGAATTATATCACTGCTAATGAGCTTTGTCTTCAGATGACCTGAAGGATAGAAAGGGCAACGCTGGCTAAAATTATTTGAAATTGGTTTCAGCATGCAAAAGAAACTGATGAGACAGAACTGGATGTGTGTGGTGTCACTCCCCCTCTGCAAAAATTTAACCTGTGTGACTAGTGAGAATAAGACGCACATCAGGGGCAAAAGGTATTAAATTTTCTAGTGTTTTGACTGCTTGGTCATAATAGTTATTCTTAAAGAACTGTCATGATAGGAGCAGTACATTCCAGCTTTGTTCCATCCAAAAATGGAGGCTAGCAGGCAGTTAGAGACACAGCCCCATGTTCTGAACCTACACACAGTGTGAAACATTGCTTTGATCAGGTTGTAGTTATAATTTGAGGCAGTAAAATAGAACCCTTACTAATTGCATTTAAAGCACAATGTATTGCACAATCTGCAGAGAAACTAATTTCAAAACACTGCAGCCACCAAGTAAGCTGCTTCATTGACTCATTTCCCAACATACAACATAAACCAAGCTCTACCATCAGTCCCCTGGGTCAGTGACCTGACCTCGGAAGTGGATTGGTGGGCAGAGACTATAAAAGGAATGGACTTGTGCTTTTTTTTTTAGTTCTGTCTCTTGGCAGTTGCAGAGCTGTGGAGTGGCTTTGCCAGGCTGAGCCCCACACTGGGGGAAAGGCCCAGCCTGACCACTGCAGTCCTGCCACCAGTCCCTACTGAGTGTGGTGAAACTGCAGCCCCCTTGGTGATGGCAAGGCCTAGTTGCAAAGCAGCCACTGTGATTCCACTGCAAGGGCCAGCCCTGGTCCCCCTTTTCTGGAGGTTAGAACACAGTGAGCTGAGCCCTTGAACTGCAGCTGCCACTCCCGACGCCAGCTCTCCCAGTCGAATTGCCAAGCCATCACTGAAACCACTCTGTCACTGGAAGCATAGCATGCAATTCGAACACAGTTGGACCAGCTATTCTCTCAGGTGCTGCAAACAGCCATGGCCCCGGTTATGCCCAGCAGTGAGATGCTGAAGCATGAAGCTGTGGTCCCCGCCTCAGTGTTCTCCTTGAAACTTGATTGCCTTTGAAGATACCAAGGAGGAAGTGAGCTCTTAACCCTTTCCCTGCCTTGGCGCTGTAACCACTTGAGAGAAGGAAAAAGAGAGAGAGAGAGAGGGCCCTGGAGCAGGCCTCTCAGCCATGGCAGCCGTGCCCTGTTTGCCACAACAGGTGTGGCCCCACGTAACCATTGCCCTGTTGCCTTTGTCTTGACCACAAGCATGTCCCTACATGTCCAGTGCCATGGGGCTGATGCAGATGCTGGATGCTTTGCCTCTGAGCGTCTGAGAAATGCTTAAATAAGCAGGAGAGAAGGAGTCCTGAGGTGGGCTTCTGAAGATTGCTTCTGCTTGACCAGAATTTTTGTGCTAAAAAGAGCAGATGAGACTGATCTAGTAAATCTTTGGTGAACAGATCGGGATTCTGAAGTGAGTGTCCCTGCATCTGAGATGCTACAGCAGCCTTGAAACCATGACTACAATCTACTGGCCATAGTCCAATTGTGAAGAATCCCCAGGTGAGAGGGGAGAGGAAAAGTCAATACATGTCTAATGTGCAGAAAGAACTCCCAACTTGAGAGGAGTTATAAGCAGGTCTGAGATGTCGAGGGGAAGCTGGTGTCCGCAAAATCACCAGAAAAAGGACTACTTTTCTACAAAGATCACAAGAGGGCCTCAAGAGTCCTCTTTATTTTTCTGAATGGAGGGGATAGCTCCATTCCCCCTCTGGTTGGAGTGTATATGCTTTTTCCCAGGCCTCTCATCTGAAGCCAGAAATGTTAGCTGCCTCCCATTTCCCTCACAGTGTGTGTAATGGCACTGTGATGCAGTTTCTGTTTCACCTTTTTATTTGTGGTGGGTTTTTTACTTATTTGGTGGGGGTTCTGTTTATCCTTGGTTGTGGTTTCAATAAATTCTTTATTTTCAGCAAAGCTGCTTCATTGCCTGTTGAATTCTTGGTGAGAGCTGGTTGGTGTGCTTGGATTGCAGGCACCAGCTCAGAACAGATCTAGGCCTTCATTAGAACCCAGAACACAAGACTAGAACATTTCATTTTTCTGTTCTATGACTGTGTCAGGGATCAGAACTGATCTGTTATAGATCTGCAGTGCATAGATGTTTAGTTCCCATACTGAATGCCTTCTAGATGCAGAGCTCCAAAGAACCCAAAGGTCATAGAATCATTAAGGTTGGAAAGGACCTCCAAGATCACCAAGTCCAACTGTGTTGTAGTGTAATTTTTGATGAGGCGATTCCACTGGTATTCAAACCCAGGACCTTGTAGTTTGTAAAGCAGAGTGTTTCTGTGGGCATGCAACAGCCAGATATCCCTTCCCAGCACCCTGTTCACTTAAAACAATTTCCAGAATCCGGAAGGGCATTTACTGTCAGGCATCCAGACTCCATTTTGGCTTCTGTTCATCTCTGGCTCTCCTGCTGAAAAACAATTCATTATCTCTCATTCTTAGTGTGTGTGTGTATACATATATACATGTATATATTTCTTTGAGAAGAGCAGTATCTTGGCAGTGGTGTTATTCAGTGATCTATTTGTGTCAGGAAAGGGGAGGAGGTGGATGGCCCTTGGCCACTGGTTCTGTCTCTTAAACCCTTTCTTTCCATTGATAAAATTCCTTGTCTTTTCTTTAACATTTACTCTTTGTGTTTTCAGCAACCCCAAAGAATCCAATTGGCACAAAGTAAACTGCTAACCTAACTCCACCTTGCTCACTAAACCCTGTCCTCCAGGGCAACATCTGTGTGTGTTTTGAACCCCTCTAGGGACAGTGACACCCATTCCCCTCCCTCCTCACCTCCCTGGGCAGCCTGTTCCAACCCCTCACCAATCTATCAAGGAAGAAACTTTTCCTGATGTCCAACCTAATCCTCTCGTGGCACAACTTGAGGCTGTTTCCTCTTATCACTAGTGACATGGGAGAAGAGACTGAGCCCCACTTCTCTAAACCCTTTTCTCAGGAAGTTGTAAAGAGCAATAATTTCTCCACTCAGCCTCCTCTTCTCCAGACTAAACACCCCAGTTCCTTCAATCACTCCCCATCAAACCTGTCCTCCAGACCCTTCACTGGTTTTGTTGCCCCTCTTTGGGCACATTCCAGCCCCTCAAGGTCCTTGTATTGAGTTGCCCAGAACTGTCCCAAGACTTGAGGTGAGGCCTCACCAGTGTCGAGTACAGGGGAACAATCACTTCTGTTGGCCACACTATTGCTGATGCAGGCCTGGATGCCATTGGCCTTCTTGGCCACCTGGGCACACTGCTGGCTTCTGTTCAGCTGCTGTCAACCAGCACCCCCAGGTCCTTTTCCACTGAGCCACTTCGCCCTAAGCCTGTAGTGCTGGGAGTTGCTGTGATGTCACCACCCACTGCAAGACCTGACATTTGTTCTTGTTAAACCTTGTACAGGTGACCTTGGCCCGTTGGTCCAGCCTGTCCAGGTCCCTCTGCAGGACTTTCCTGCGCTCTGGCAGACACACCCAGTTTGATGTCATATGCAAACTTGCTGAGAGGGCACACAATATGTGTGTGAGGGGGCACTTAAAAAGATGTGATGTGTGTTTTTCTTGTTTGCAGATATCTCAGTAAGTTTGCTGTCCTTAGTTGTCACAGCCTGTGGTCTTGCTCTGTTTGGTGTCTCACTGTTCGTGTCCTGGAAGCTTTGCTGGATCCCTTGGCGAGAGCGTGGTTTGCCATTTGGGAACAAAGACAACAAACAGGAATCCCTGAACTACACGGATACAGAGAACAATGACCATGACTATAGCAAGGATTATCTGAATCAGCCTACAGCCTATCCAGAGTCCTGTATGAAGATCAGCCACACCTCCCCTGATATCCCACTGGATGCTCAGGCAGGAACAAAGGAAAACTGCACACACAATGTACAGATGCATCGACAGATCACTGAGCCAACGTCTTCTGCCCGGTCAGTAACTCCAATTTCTCCCTGGTGTTAGTGATCAGCACACTGATCTATTAAAAACACATCATTCACTTGACACATTCTTTTAGAAAAAAAAGTTATCCTTGGTGATACATGATTAACTTAAAAGGACAGCACTTCAATGGTATTCCACTCCTCTATCAATTGCTGTGTCACTTGTGCCTCTCCTTCTGGAGCTAGACAAGACAGATCCCCATGTGTCCTGTAAATCACAGAATCACAGAATGATTGAGGCTGGAAAAGGCTTGTGAGCTCATCCAGCCCAGCCCATGACCTGGCATCTGCACATCAGCCACATCAGGGCACTAAGTGCCACATATAGTCTGTCCTTAAACACCTCTGGGGATGGGGACTCCATCACCTCCCTGAGTAGTCTGTTCATAGTCTGATCACCCTTTCCATGAAAAAGGGCTTCTTAACATCCAACCTAACCCTTCCCTGGCTGCATCAGGCCCTGTCACTAGTTGCCTGGGAGAAAAGCACAACCCCCACCTGACTGCAACCTCTGTGCAGGGAGTTGTAGAGAGGGAGAAGGTCACCTCTGAGTCTCATCTTCTCCAGACTGAATAAACCCAGCTCCCTCAGCATTTCCTCATAAAAAATAAGCCACCAGAAACTCAGCACTGATTTAAATTTGTACGTGTGCTTAAAAACAACTCTGAACCTCCTCAAAGAGTTTTTCACCAAAGAAAGTAGGTCAAGCTAATTAGAAATATCATTAAAAGTCCTTGATTTTTGCCACAGTCATGACTGGGGGCGGGGAGGAGGGGAAAGTGAGCACAGTCACTGAGGTCTCCAGAAGACAAAGTACAGAAGTACAGCAGAAGTNATTAAGATCAAGGATCAGCATGTGGACAGCCAAGAAATGTCTGAGACAGAACACATTTGCTTCATCTAGAGAAGGTGTGTCACTAATCGAAGGAGGGTACGCTTAGCCAAGACTTTTGCCTGCTGACTTTTGCCTTGCCCCTGCCCCAGTCCTTGTTAACCTCTCTCTCCAGTGCCCTTTAATTCCTCTCCAGAATATTCTGCCCCTCGCACTGTAAAAAGGAGATTACAATGTTTTATATATATATATCTTTGTGACAGTATTTTATCATGGAAATTGCTGATGAATATCTATATAATTATTTATTATTCAGTGAGAAAAGACCAGGACAATATATAAGAGATTGTTGCTGGTTTGAACACATACAGGCATATAAGGAATGAACAAATTATTGTAGCAGAGGAGCTACTGTTGATTACAGTCAACATAAATAGCTTTGGCTTAAGTTTGCCACATGTTTTTTCTGTGTTCAGCCACAGCTCACTGGATGATTGCTGCATATATATAAGACAAAAATGTGGAATCCCATTCAGAGAAGGTTAGAATTTCACCTAATCCAGCTTTTACCTCCCACTACTTTCACAGGGTTTGCAAACTTGATTTCTGTTACTAACTCATGAAGTAGAAATTTTAATCACAGAAACAGAGAAGCTACAAGTACTAAAATACACTGGGCCAAAGCTAAAGGCAACTTTCTCTCCTCAGAGTAATGAAACTAAAGGAGGTTTTCAAAGTACCACAAAGCTTATTATGTGAGAGTAAAAAACAAAACAATTGTTGGGGTGGATAGCTCACTTGTATATTCATTAGTCACAGAGACTAACAAGTAATTAAAAAGCAGGAACGCCAGGAACCATCTTCCTTTGTCCAGCTGATCCTTAGAACCAGCAATCAGTAAGGTCCTGCTGCCAACCATGTAACTAATTTCAAAGGCATTAATCCAAAGGTTTCATCTAGAAATGGTCGCTGGTGGAAACAGCTTCAGTTCTTATCATATCACATGGTATTTGCCAGTAAGGCTGATCTTTTGGATTTGCAGTGGTGAGCTCTCACTGCTGGTGGGTGTCACAATTTATTCCTTTATGTGAGTAAAAATTGGACTCTATTGTATCTGACAAAAATACATTAAATGAGAAAAGCACCTTTAGTGTGTATGCATGGGTTCTTATTGTCATCAACACAATCTGTTTCAATTCTTTCATTTTCACTTAAGGCATAATTCAATACGGCGACAGCTCAACCTTTCCAACCCTGACTTCAACATCCAGCAGGTTCAGAAACAGGAGCAGCTGACGGGCATTGGCCGCATTAAGCCAGAGCTATATAAACAAAGATCAGTGGACACAGACGATGGCCGGAGGAGTAATAGCAAGGCATGTGGAAAACTGAACTTTATATTGAAGTATGACTGTGATTTAGAGCAGCTGATAGTGAAGATACACAAGGCCATCAACCTGCCAGCAAAGGACTTCTCTGGTACTTCAGATCCATATGTGAAGATCTATCTGCTTCCTGATAGGAAAACAAAACACCAGACTAAAGTGCACAGGAAGACCCTAAATCCAGTATTTGATGAAGTTTTTTTATTTACTGTCCCATACAATGATCTGAATGCAAGGAAACTCCATTTCTCTGTGTATGACTTTGACAGATTCTCCAGGCATGACTTGATTGGCCAAGTGATACTGGATAATTTTTTAGATTTGGCAGATTTTCCCAGGGAATGTAATATTTGGAGGGATATCGAACATGTCACCAATGTAAGTATTATAACTTCTCTTTTTGAAATTTTTATTGTTTCAGATTTTATTTCTTTAATCTGCTTGTAACTGAAATTATCTGATAAATTTATGAAGGAAAATACTCTATTCTCCCTCTTTGTCAAGCTTCAGCCATGATCCCAAGGAAGTTGGTGGTGCATTTGAAGTCGTCATTTGTCAGTATTTAGATATATTTAAGAATGGTTTTAGGTAGATGATTATGGGGTTAGTCATTGCACTGCTAGTAGAAAAGCTGAATACTGTTTTTCTTTTAATTTTACTTAGTCTAAAATTTACTTAAGTAAATAATACTTTTCATATTTTGCCTGTGTTTTGTGTGATTTGACACAGCAATTGCAGTAAAATAATCAGTCAGAACTGCAGATTCAAGATTTCACCTGTAGTGCCCTTCAGTCCTTCAACAGACTATTCTGCTAAAGTGAGATAAAGCACATCTATAATCCAAGCAAACACAGCTCATATAATGCTGTTCCATGAAAGCATTGAACCACATTGAATTGGTTTACCTCTTATTTTGGTTGTAAATTTGATTTCAATTAATTTGTTTTTTTAATTTGATGTCAGTTTTTGGTATCAAATTCTATGCAGCAATCAAATTGGTTGTTATGAATGCAACCACATTTGCAAAAGAAAGACCCAACCTTGTAACACTATTAGAAATTAATCACACACGTCCTGTGGAGAAGAGACCTTCAATGAGAAGAACACAGAGTTGCACAGAGGTAAAGGCATCATTGCCAAGAGTCAGTAAATATTTAATTTGCTATGTCACACCATTCTCAAATGGAGTGCTCAGTTTAAAGTAAAACACACCAAACATCATAAACAATGAGATCAAAGGGTAAGTCTGCTACACATTGGTTCAGGAAAGCATTGAACCATGTGCTTACCTGAGTCTAAGAAAGTGTTGAAAAGCAATGGCCTATCTGACAAGTACTTTCCTCACCCTGTACCTCTGTTCTCTGCCAGAATGACCTGGTTACAGAGATAATTTATTAAATCAGGGAGGTTTTATTTGCAACTTCTTTGTGAATATGGATATTGCCCTTGTTTTAAGGTGATTTCTCCCTGCTCTTAGTGTTCTTCCTCACATGTGCAAAGTGCTGTGAGCCCACTGCACAATCCCCCACACCTGGATGAATGTGCAGGAGCAGCACCAACAGTTCTCTCACTCAAGGTACAGGCATGGGCACAGAACCTCAGTGTCAGAGAATGAATCTGGCTTTCTGTGAAAAGTTAGTGCTCTTCAACCACTAAGGAGAAGTAAGAATGACAGAGCTGATGATGGTCATTCCAAGTGACAACCTGTCTTCATGCAGCATTGTGTCCCCAGCTCAGCTTTTCAGTTTTACAATCAGCTGAGCACTAGGTGCACAGAAATGCTGGAGTTCCTCTGGTAGGCCTCTGTCTGTGCTGGAACTTCAGCTAAAAATTGGCTCTGGTACTTTTTAATGACTTCCCCTTCCAAATTTTAAAAGCTATGTGGTACATAGCTTGTGTTCAGATTTTCTGTGATCTCTGACATTAAATTCAGGACTGAAACCTGAGTCATTTAGTAATTCATACTAATATTAATTCCACTGTGAGGTGTTTATCCAAGCACAACATGTGATGTTCCATCTAGACTGTCACTGAGTTTTCAGATAACCAAGACCTTTTCAAAGCAAGTGACTCAGTACATAGAAGACACAAACCAGTTTTGGCTCGTGTGAGTTCTGATACAAGAGTACCAGAGAAATGGAAGTGTGGACTTAATTAGTGAAGCTCACTAATTAACATTTCCAAAATTTTAAAGGTTAGAACTTACTCCATAAATTATGAGAAACCCTCCAACTATCATTTAAGAAACCAAGTTTCAGCATGCTTCCTTGTCTGTGTAGCTTAGATACCACTGATAGCAGAGGCTTAGTCCTGTGTGTGAAGCCGCTGAGGTGAAACCAAGTGAGCATGCAGCTCCAGTGAATATCTAAAATCAATTGTAGCCAAGTTTTGAGCACTGTTGGGCAGTTTATGGTTGCAAACCGGAAGTGTAGATCCACTGCAGCAGGTGTATGATCATTTTATCTTTGGATGTCTTGTTGTTTCAACAGCCATAATTACAAAATAGACGAATGCTGGGCAGACTTAAAGAAGGAAGTTCACCCCATGTGGATGTGACATTTCAGGCCTGAAACATCAGCTTTATGAAAACAATGACACTAAATTGACTTGTTGTGCTTTTTTCTAATGACACTGAAAGATTTTTTAATTCAAAATCCAACAGTTTTGATTCTTTGGAATCTCAGAAACAAAATTATTTCATAACCCACATGTGTGTCAGCATGAAATGTTTCTACACACTCAAAAGTAATCTGTTGCCAAATGTAAATCTTCAGTATCAGAATGATTGTTCTTTTAATCCTAGGCCCTTCAACCATAAAATCTCTCTTCTGTAAGACTGACAATTTTTCCAACCAGGAAAATGCAGCAGTAAGCTGCTAAATGGAAGAAATAATTAAGTGTATCAACTCTAGATTAACATGATGTGAACTAGACAAGCCCTGTGTTTTTATCTACCATACAGGTTACACTGGCTTCTGGCTCACAATTTTTAAAAAAGAAAACAAATTCTCTTAATTTTCTTTCTGAGTAGTTTGTTTTGCTTATTAGCCTCTAAAACATATTCTTGGGGAGTGTGAGGCTTGTAATGTTCACAGACTGGTGGCATATTTTGAAAAGAATTGTTAGTGTTTCCTTGGTTGCTATCTTTAAATTCAGCTGTGATTGGGGAAAAACACTTGGTCTTGACACAAAATAAAGTAAGAGTGATGAACATGGGAAGCTCTCAGACTGTTTGGTTCAGGTAACAGAGAATCTTCTATTTCAGAAGGTGCTGAAAATTTTATCCTCTTGCATAACTGGCTGTGCTGCCAGAAAACAAAAATCATATCTAAACTATTTTCTGCTCTTTAAACATCACAAAGCAGGGCACTGTGAAGCTCTGAACTGAGCTCTGGTTCATACTGACTGAATGCTCACAGTGCTTGGCCTATGTCTCTTGCTAAATAGGGGATTTTTTTCTGATCAAGAGGAGTATTTGAAAGTGGTCTCCACTTACAGCAGGGGAGTAACTGGAACACGAAAGAACAATGTATATTTCCATCTATAGCAGGTACAGCATTTTCCAAAGTGAACACTCATTTTAGGAGGCAAATTTGTGATGTCGGTCTTAAAGTTTATATAGCTTTTGACACTCATGCTATCATTAGTTGTCTAATATAGTTCTACTTGAGACCTAGGCATGGTACAGTGAAACTGCTCTTTTTCTAAATGCCTAAGCTTACATAAACACTTAAAAAAATAAGCTTACTCTTAACAGCCCATTGGCACCTTCCTCTCATCTCACACCAGAGTTGAACATGGCTAACCTGTTTTTGTGAATCTATCACCTTCTATTCTCAAAAGGGTATTTCCAACAAGATTTGCAGTGATTATGCACCTAATATTCTATAAGTCTGGTCTAGTGTAGGGTGTCTCTGCTCATGGCAGGAGGATTGGAACTAGATGATCTTTATGGTCCCTTCCAACTTGAACCTATGAACCTATGAATCTATAAAATTGTAGTTACAATATTGACTGCTACCACTTACCATTTTCTTAGGATTCCTTTGGGGCTCTTTGCTGTGTTCACCTCCTGTAAAGGTGAGAAGTAAATTAAAACTCTGATAAAGGTGAAAGTAGATGGTCATATTTAAACCAGGGTTTATTCTTTTATCTGCAAACAGATAGAGTTCTAGAAAGGATTCAGAAAGTTCCTCTGTTTTGACCATGGTGATTCTGAAGTACTTCTGCCTTTGTTTGTAGCTAAGCATTGAGAAGTGCAGTGCCCAGCTGCCAAAGAGAAAAAAACAACCAATCAGGGTACACAAGGAGAGTGAAAACATAATAGAAATATATTTCTAAAAGAATGAGATAAGAGAATACAGAAAGAAAACCTTGAGTATGTTGCAAAGCATCAATGAGAGGCAGGTATCATGATGAATGAAAGCTTGCTCTTTATTTACCTCTTAGCTACTATTTGCTACTCATGATACCATCACCAATACTACTGCAGAACAACTACTCCACATTGAGCACTGAACTAAAGAGCATTGAAATCTGAGTTAAAGACTACTCCTTTTTTCTCTCTTGCTACTTTATAACTTCTTGTCACAAACACGCAGTTCAATCTACTATTTAAGTATAGGTCAGCTTTTTCTCAATTGCTAGTTGAAGCATGTTATGATTGGTTAACAAATATCACCAGACTTGTGAACAGACAGCTCATGATCATGTATGAGGGCATGACCGAGTGGGTAGATGGTGGCAGAATGGTAGATGTGGTCTGTCTTGACTTCAGTAAGGCATTTGACACAGTCTCACTTAGCATCCTCAAGGCCAAACTCAGGCAGTGTGGATTAGGATGATTGGGTAGTGAGGTGGATTGTGAACTGGCTGCAGGATGGAAGCCAGAGAGTAGTGGTTAATGGGGGAGAGTCTAGTTGGAGGCCTATGTCTAGTGGGGTCCCCCAAGAGTCAGTACCGGGACCAGTCCTCTTCAATCTATTCATGAATGACTTGGATGAGTGATTAGGTGCACTGTCAGCAAGTTTGCTGATGGCACAAAGCTAGGTGGTGTGGCCAACACCCCAGCAGACTGTGCTGCCATTCAGCGAGACCTGGACAGGCTAGAGAGCTGGGCAGAGAGAAACTTAATGAGGGACAACAAGGGTGAGTGTAGAGTCTGAGCAAGAACAACCCCAGGTAGCAGTATAGGTTGGGGACTGACCTGTTGGAGAGCAGTGTAGGAGAAAGGGACCTGGGGGTTCTAGTGAACAGCAGGATGACTATGAGCTAGCAGTATGCTCTTGTGGCCAAGAAGGCCAACAGCATCCTGGGGTGCATCAGAAGAGGGGTCGTTAGCAGATCAAGAGAGGTTCTTCTCCCCCTCTACTCTGCACTAATGAGACCACATGTGGAGCACTGTGTCCAGGTCTGGGCCCCTCAGTTCAAGAAGGACACAGATCTGTTGGAGGGTGTCTAGCATAGAGCAACGAAGATGATGAAGGAAGTAGAGCACGTCTTTTTATGAGGAAAGGCTCTTTAGCTTGGAGTAGAGGAGGCTGAGGGGTGACCTCATTCATGTCTATAAATATGTGAGGGGTGGATGTCACAAGGATGGATCCAGGCTCTTTTCAAGGTCATCTAGTGATAGGACAAGGGGCAATGGGTACAAGCTGGAAAATAGGAAGTTCCGTATAAATACCAGAAGGAAGTTATTCACAGCGAGGGTACCGGAGCCCTGGAGTAGGCTGCCCAGGGAGGTTGTGGAGTCTCCTTCTCTGGAGTCATTTAAAACCTGCCTGGATGTTTTCCTGTGTGACTTGGTCTAGGTGGTCCTGCTGTGGCAGAAGGATTGGACTAGATGATCTTTTGAGGTTCCTTCCAGTCTCTAATGATTCTATGTATCATACTGTTAGCAGTGGCCAAGAGACTTGTCTAGGGGATTGTCCAAGGGGCTGAGTCAGTCATGAGTGTTGACAACCAGGGTGTGGCCAGCAATTGTCTTCATAGCTGCCTGAGCTCTCTATCCCTACACTAGTATTTCATGCAGAATCAGAGACATAACATGTCAGCAACTTCAGAAAATGTATACCGTTTGCTGAAAAGCCAGAAGGCAGATATGGACACATCAGAGCTGGAAAGAAACTCAAGCTGTGTCTCAAGTTGTTTGACATTCACAAAGAGCCATCATGTGCATGAAGTTGAAAACCAAAAAAAAATGATTTTACCTGTTTTTAAGAATCTTCAAGCTCTTTTTGATTACGTGTAGTGGTCAAGAATACGACAGTATGTCAGATAGTGAAGTTACAGAAGCAGTAAGTAAACTTTTACTAGCAAGAAAATCTGAATGTAAGTTGCTAGTGTTCTGACTAAAAGGGTTACAATGTAGGATGGTTGTAAGTATTTGAAATTCTGCATTCTAGAAACACTGATTGTACACTGCTTTTGTTCTCCAGTTTGCCCAAGAAGGAAAGTTTGGAGAATTTGTCTTTTTAAGCAAATATTGTGTAACTGAGATGCATCTGGAACCAGACTATCACCATGAGGAACTTTCAGGTTTCCTGTTTCAGGACTGTTAATGCCAACCGCGGTATGGGAGAGGCAAAAAAGATTATAGTGTTTCAATCAGTTGCTTATGAAACATGATAAAAGTCTAGAATCTTGAAACCTAACCAGCCTACCAGGTGTTTTGTTGTTCAAAACTATTCTGCTATCAAATTGGAAAAAACTTCATCAAATGGTGTATTACCCATGACCATTCCTGCTAAGAGGCTGTGAGCAATGCAGTGTGTGTGCCAAATGCACCTGAGTAATGTCTTAGGGCTTACACCCACAAAAATCGAGGAAAACAAAATTCATTCTTTCAGAGAAGCAGCTGAATCATGTCTCAAACCCATAGTGCTACAGACTTAGACAGAAAAGAAGTGACTTGCTCAAGACAAGACGTTACTGAACAGCATAAGTGAGACTGAGTCCAAATTCTGTTGAGCTACTGCCAGTTCAGTATACAGAAGCCGTCAAAGAAGACAAGCAGTGCTGCACAGGCTGGATAAAGGCTGGTGCCAGGAATCTACAAAGTCTACCTACTCTGCTTTTAAATCCAGTTTGTCAAGGTGTTTTAGAAAGTATCTATACAATTGCTGTTCTGGCAAGTTGCTGAGTTTAAGAAGAGCAATGGCACTGAGCAAGAGCTCAGAGAAGAATTTCAAATGTTTACAACAATTAACAAATTTTTGAGCCAAAAGTTTGAGAAAAAGAAACCAAAATCTCTGTCTCTGTGTGTGAATTAAAATCCATCCCAGCAATGTGAAGTACGGTATCTGCTTTCTAGGACTGTGGCAGTAAAGAGGAAACACTAGCTGATTACTTTTCTTTTTGTAATACTGGAAACCTACCTGGTATGAATCTGGAGACCCAAACGAGTTTGCTTTGGCATCAGGGAGGCAGTTAGCTCTCAGTGTGGGCATGTACCTGTTTAACTGTCTCTAGAAGACAAGAGATTTGCAGCCCCCTATGTCCCGCCCACATTAAAGCATGCTAAAAGCTTATGAAGCAACAATAAATATTTCATGGCTAGAGAAATGGAGCCACTAAACACAAGAGGTAAGATTCACCTCATTTAGATTTTCAATTTATTTTTAAAAGCACAAAACCCACAACAAAATCCAGAAGCACTCAAAAACTTGAAGAAAACCTAATTGCCTCCAAAAGGCAGATGGTGGATATTCATCTTGGGTGTCACAAAGGCCATTCTTTGTTTCATGCCTTTATGTTACTGTTCTTACTAAATCAAATATATAGAACAAAAGTCACATAATCACAGCACTGGAGTTGGAAGAGACTTCAAGAGATCAAATCCAACATATCACCACCCCTCGTCTGGTAAAAGCAGAACTGCCTAAAGCACACTGCACAGGCAGGACTGCACCCAGGCAGGTTTTAACCATGTGCAATGAATCGTTTCATAGCCAGAAGATGCTGAAAAGTCATAGAATTTCAAGCCTTTGAGTGATCCCAAAGGTCAACACAGTAAAGATAAAAAGTTCACCTTCAGCATCAGTGTGACAGGTGCAGCAGTTTTTATACAGCAGGGATTACTTTTGTAATGCCATAGTTAACATTCATTGGGGTTTAGGGACTAGTTTAAGATGATAATTCAGAGAATAGTCTATGTGCAGCAGTTGAAGTGTATAGAACCCTGGAGTATGGCCATAGGATTTTCCAAGTGAGCTTTATCAGTCTCAATGTTTCTCTAAAAAACCCTTCACAGATAAAGAAAGAAAGCCAAATCTAAGCCAACAAAACCCAGAAGCACCCCCACCCAAACAGCAGTAGTGAGGTCATTTCAGTTAAAGAATGTGAAAGAAAAAAATTTTAAGTCAGTGTTTTGGTAAGACTGAAATTGCAGAATACGATGATTTGAAGTCTCCTTTGACATGCCCTTCTAATGTATTGTTTTGGAATATATAGGTATATATTTTGGAAGTTAAAATAGGAATGAAACAACCTGCTGTTTATCAAAGCAAAATGTTTCAAGCCACACGAGGGATATTCTGCTTCAAGAGGAAAATAACTCAAAATCCCTTATGAAATTACAGTTGTGGTTTCCACACTGGGTCTCCACTAGCCAATAGATGCTGCATGCTCATGAGGTCTCTTTTTTCTTTGTATTCTTCACATTACCCTGCTGCAACAGTTCTAGAACTCTCACTGCATGAGGGGAGGATTAGGTTGGATGTTAGGAAGCACTTGCTCACAGAAAGGGTGATCAGATACTGGAATGGACTGTGCAGGGAGGTGGTGGAATCCCCATCTCTGGAGGTGTTTACAGACAGATTGTATGTGGCACTTAGTGCATGGTCTAGCTTACTGTGGTGATGTGAGGTCATAGGCTTGGCTTGATGATCTCAGAGGTCTTTTCCAGACTCAATTATTCTGTGATTCACTTATACCACCCAAAACAGGTAGTGGGAGCTGCAAACACACTTCAAAAATTTCTCTAGTACTTTAAAATTCATGGTCAGTGGTGTTTGAAGATGAATAAGTAGTACTGTGCTAAGGCTAAAATATCTGTATGGAGGTGCTCTTAGCAGTAACCATTCTGCACAGAATTCTGGCTGTGCCAGCCCTTTTTTTCTGCAGTTACATAACTTTACATTGAAATATGTATTTAGCCAGGCAGGAAGGGTGGGGAGGAGGGGTGGGGCGAAAATCACTTCAAACAGATATTTAATTATTGAAGAGTTTTGAGAACAATTACTTTGTCTTTTTTTTTTTTTTCTAGTGGAGATCACTGCAAGCATTTCAATAGCTTATGGAGTCATAAAAATACCTGAAAAAGCAAACTCTTTATACTTAGTTTCAATATTTGGAGACAACATGAATGTATTCTCCTGTCTGAGCATGCTGTGCTTATATGAAAACACTCAAGCCATTTTTAGTCTTTAGTCACTACAAGGTATCACAGTCAGAAAGCATCTTTCCCCATCAAACAGTATTTCTGAGTTTTACAGTTCCCCTCTGTGTGCAAACCCAGTTCCCATGTTATTCTCCCATGGTTTTACATTTAAGTAGAGCATGGATGTTTGTGTTATTTGTGTCATGTACTTAGTGACACAAGCTAAATAACAGCTCTCTTCAGGCCTCCTCACTGCATTTGTTGGAGGAAGAACTAGAAGTTATGCCAAAGGATGGAGATTATTGGTGGAGAGGGAAACATTGTGGGACCACATGTCCTCTAAGTGTATCTATAGCTTTTCTGGCTTCTAGTCTAGGGGGCTGTTAGCAGCTAATCATCTGGTTTGAAGGAAATAAAACTGATCTGATATTAATGAGAGTAGAAACAATAAAGTATCCATGATACATTTTACAAAGATTTGTCTATATTGTCACCAAGTGTAATTTCAGGCCCTTGTTGTCCCTGGGAAGCCTCAGACACATATGGGACAGCTTTCATGTCTTGGATACCCAGCCTCTCAGAGCATGAGGAAGCTTTGCTCAGATTACTGCACAACCATACAGAACTGAGCTCTTCTATTCACTCACCTTGTAAAAAATAGATTACTTGGCACCAAAGTATCCAAGGGAAGAGAGAGAGAAATGCAGTGTTTCTTCATTGTAAGGGAAATCTAGGGCTGAGCTAAATAAACAGTGGGCAAAACTGAGGACTTGTATCCTGACTGGAAGCTTTTTCATCGAGCTTTATCAGTCCCAAGTCAGCAGAGATCTTCATCCTAACTCACTATCATATTTCGTTTCTCCTCATGCATGTACACCAGTCCCTAACAGAGACCTGGAATGAGCATTTCACACTGTGCTGTGGTGGAGTGATGGGCCTAAATGCCTAGATTGTGTTAGCAAAGTCGATGATGTGGTGACATCCTGAATTGGTATAGCTTTGTCACTTCTCTGATTAAACACTTGCTCTATTTACTCAAGAAAGCCATAGTCATAAATTATGACTACCTTAGTGAGTGCTTAATCATTCACAGCTCCTTTCATCAGATGAACTACAAATTAAAGCTACATTTGCCATGTGGAAGATTTCCAGCTTATGGTGGCATCTTGCTTGTGATCAGCATGGAAGCAGAAAACAGCTGACAGCTAGTGGTTCTCACAGCTGATTATACAAACTATTGGAATAAAATTCCTCATTCAGGTTATTGGGGCAAATCTAGCATCCTAAAAATAGCAGTTTGTCACCACATCAGCAAAAACAACCTTGCCTGCAGGACAGCTAGTCAATACCAGCCACAGCAGAGTGGTTGAAATCCATTGGTCCTCCTACTTAATTAACATTTCCACTTCCTGCAGTAAAATGATTTTAAAAGAGCAGTGAGTAAGAGATTAACAATATCATGCTCTATCTAGTATCTATCCATACAGAAACTGCTACCAAAGCAGGGAAAAGTAGCATAGAAGAGCGAAAGAACAATTCCTTCTAGTGTGTTTTGTTTATTTGTTTTGAGAATTCAAAGAACTCTTTATGTGATTTCTTTTTAAAAGGATTTTGGGGTTTTATAAATATTTTTAAAAGTCAACTGCAGGTTAGTGAACCATCTGATCTACTTCATAACTCTTACGAAAAACCACAACAATAGAATAAATACCTATGCAGCAAAATGAAAAGGGTGTACAAAAGAGATAGGAAGAAACCAGAAGACTTTGGTTCCAAGCCCCATAGAGTGTTATGATCATCAGGAAAGAAAAGAATTGCTTTAAAATACTAATGAAAAACTTTAGGGTTTGTACTCCACTGAGCACAGGGTCTTACGGTAAATGCCATCTTACAATAAACATCACCCTATTGGGACCACAACACTTAATGCAGGTAGAAATAAGGAGCACTCAGGGTGAGCTCTTCTAACCAAAGCCCTGATTTCATACCTATCCTTCTGCCGTACTTTGGAAATAGCATCTTGTAAAGAGTCCAAAGTGTACATTAAATAATAAAAAAAAATAACATGAGATGCTCATCAGAAAAAGCAGAAGTGAATTGCCATTCTTCTATATATTTATTGCCTTTTCCACAAAGATTTTAATATTTCAAAATCCAATTCTCCCTCTTTCCCTGAAAAATGATGGCTAAAGTAGGAGTCAAGTCCTGGTAAACAGACAGAAATCTCCATCAGAAATTACTCAAGTTCTGCACCTACATCTTCAGCTTTTTGACTGCAATAGTCCAAATCAACTGAATCCTTTTCCAGATCCTTTTCCAAATTCTTCACTTGGTGTCAGCATTCTTGGGGAAAGTTGGAGGAACCACTTCATTCAACACAAAGCTTTTACTATAAAACAACATATTGAAAGCTGTTTATCCTGTCTATAACCAGAATAAATTTTTTCATTTTTTAAAAGCAAAGCAGTTGGTACCATTCCCTAAACTAATTTATTTCAGGAAGCCTTTTGGTGCTAAAGCAGCACACAACAAGGATCCTGTCCATCTTTTCAGACAGTCTCGCTTCCGAAGTTATGAGTCAAGATGGTTAGAGATTACTACACTAAATTCTTTTAAATCGTTGTTCCGGCCAAGTCATGGAAGTCAGTTCCTTTTAAGATATCCTTTTATCTGATATCCCAAATAATCAATCATTCTTGCAACTTTGATTTAAACTCAAAACTATACAAGCCTAAATTACAGGCAACTAAACTGAAAATTTAAGAAGTCATCAAAGTGTGAAATCATTCACAGTCTTTCTAAAATTCTTTTCCCTAGCCACAGGGAATAGCACTAATTATTCTGGATACAGAAACATCTGGTGGAAGTCTGGGCACGTCACCAAACTCACCTCACACAAATACACAAAGTAAAAGAAGTTAAAAGTATTTTTAAGAGGAGGAAGTCTGATAGACTCACTTTGATGGGCTTAAAAGACTAAAACACTTCCACATTTAAGGCTGTCTTTTTCTCACATTTTAGGCCACCTTATGTGCTTTCTTTAAGAGAGAATATGTGCTCACTAAATGGGTTTTGAAATTGCCTGCAGAATGCTTCTAAATCTAGCAGGGAGGCACAAGCTTCTGACAGAGAACAACTATTACAGAAAAGGAACTGTGATCACCCTACACAATCACATTTTACTCTGCTGACACTTGTACAGACCTGGGTGATACCCTTGGCATCATGGTTTGCATTTTCTAAAGTGCATTTCCATCTTTTCCTTTCTCTTTCCTTCAGTTTCCTCATGGGATTTAGTTTTAATTTAAAGCTTGTTTTCTCCGCACAGCAGTCAAAGCACTGGAGTGGTTATACTGGAGTGGAGTGGTAACCTGCCTAGTAGCCTTGAGATTATAGATTCATAGATCCATAGAATGGTTCAGGTTGGAAGGCACCTTTAAGATCATCTGGTTCCACCCCACGTTGCCATGAGCAGGAACACCCCCCACTAGACCAGGTTGCTCAAGGCCCCAGCCTTCAACAGCCCTGGTCTTCAACACTTCCAGCAAGGGAGCATCTACAACCTCCCTGAACAACATGTTTCCCCAGCTTTCCTGCAGCCCCCTTCAGGTACTAGAAGGCTGCTATGAGATCTCCCTGAAGTCTTCTCTTCTCCAGGCTGAACAGCCCCAGCTCTCTCAGCCTGTCCCCATAGGGCAGATGCTCCAGCCCTTCAGTCATCCTCACGGCCCTCCTCTGGACACGTTCCAACAGCTCAGTATCTTTCCTGTGCTGGGGGCTCCAGAACTGGGCCCAATACTCCAGATGGGGTTTCATGAGAGCAGAATAGAGGGGGAGGATCACCTCCCTTGACTTATTGGTCACGCTTCTCCAGGATGCTATTGGCTTTCTGGGCCACAAGTGAACATTGCCAGCTCATGTTGAATCTTTCATTGACCAACACCCTCAAGTCCTTCTCCTCAGGGATGCTCTCCATATGTTCACCACCCAGCCTGGGTTTGTGCCTGGGACTGCATCAACCCAGGTGCAGGGCCTTGCATTTGGCTTTGTTGAATCTCATGAGGTTGACACTGGCCCACCTCTCAAGCCTGTCTAGGTCCCTCTGGATGGCAATCCTTCTCTCCAGCTAATCCACTACACCACACCGGTTGGAGTCATAAGCAAACTTGCTGAGGGTGCACTCAATGCCAGTGTCCATATCACATTTCACATTTCAATGTGGGGAAATGGTACATGGCAACCGCAGAAAGTCTTCACCAGATCCACATAAACTGGCTGTCCAGTGTCTCAGAAGGACATAGAATAACTGGGTTTGCATGAACTTTTGGGCAGCAACAGCAATTCAGATACTGAAAAACACTGAAATGTTTTTGGCATCACCTAAGAGAAGCAGTTAAAGTAACCTCTCAATTCTCCATCAGCACCAATGCCACAGTGGTGATTCAGGAGGTGAGTCAGGGACATCTGACCTGGGGGTTAGATACCAGCAGCACATGGGCCAATATTTTGGAGTGACCTGTTGTGAATTTGTCAGTGGCATCTCTGAGAGGAGACAGCCCACCTACTCTCCTATGTTTCCAATCCCCTCCAAAACAAAAGAACCACCAAAACCCCAACTTCCCTTCTGATTCTAATGTGAAGGTATTTTTGCAGCAAGGTTTTGAAAAATAAGGGATGACAGCAGTTGGCTATTCCACACTTCGGTATGACTTTGTCTTGTTTGCATTGATTTTATTGTCATTCTCAATATTGTAGTCTCTCCTCCTTTCTCTCTCTATTATTTTAATTTCTTTTGTATTTGACAACCAGAAAGATTCTGTGGTATAAAATGGGACTAGTTTTTAGTATTGAGATGTAGGCATTTTTTCTGTTTTGACAAATATAGTGTTATACAGAAATAACCTTAACATCCATGATTGTAGTTTTTAAATTTAATTAACAATTCAAATGGAATTGCAAGGCAAGGACAACCAGAGCAGTACAGCTGCACACCTTTTCACCCAACTCGTTTCCACACTATTGTTAGCAGTAAAGTCATCTTTTGCCTTGGCTGTTTTGCTTTGAAATGGGCAGCGATTTTCTTTTCTGTATGACCCATCTGAATCAACTAAGAAGTAAATGAAATTTGTTTGGAAATTGCTTTTGTATTGTTGGAAGTGGTTAATTATACAGAGAAGCTTTACAGCAGAATGCATGTGGCAGAATTTACTTGTGCTTTCAGTTGAACAGAATGTCTGGCAGGGCCACAATGTTACTGCTTATACAGGGGACAGATGATGATCAAAATACTTGTATTTAGTTGCACCACTTAATAGTAACAAAGTCATTTTCAAAGGTAACAGAATTTCAACATCTGGGATCTCAGGGAGGAAAACATCCCACTATTTTTAAGCATGAAGCTTTCCCAGTGGTTCCTGACCTGAGAGGATGCATGTTTCTGAAGAGACAAAACACATGAAGAAACTTCAGCACAAAGATTCTCCATCTCTGGCCTTAAAATCTCAAACCCAGAAAAGTTATCTATTTGAAAGAAAAAATAAGGATCAGAAAGAGAGAGAAAGGGCATACCCAGTATTTCACTGAATCTGGATCTGGTTTCCAGATATTACAATTACTAGACAGCATTTGGATAAATGTCAACACACTGCTTACTAATAGTTCATGGACTGTGGCCATTACATTCAAGTTGGGCTTGTCCATCATTTCCATCTTCTCCTTCTGTTAGACCCAAGCTCTCAACTGAGCGAACCCCTCCTACCCTTCCCAATGCACGTCAGACTATCTCTACTGAAATTCCATCTGGGGTTGCAGTAATGCAGCAGATAGCAAAATTCAACAAGAGCTATCTTTGAAACATTAAAAATTAAATGTATGTCAGAGAAAAGATCTGGAATAGCAAGGCATGCCAGTTTGTAGCCATGTATTTTGTAGAAAGCAACATGTCAGAAATACTGCAAAAAGCAGTATGAAATTAATAAAACAAAATTGTTCTCAGAATACAGCTTGACTTTCAAGGAGAACTAAAATTAACTTGTCTGAACAGTAATGCCACCGAACAAGCCTTCAGATACAATGCTCAACACACTCTCACCTCATCTGATGAACTGATGAAAAACTTAAAAATTACATTACCTTTCAACAGAAGTTTCCTTTTCAGATCAGCTCTTGCTGAAGTCAGCTCCTGACATGTCCACTCATACACAAACCAGTCAGGTTTTCCAGCTCTTCCAGTTATGTCTCTACTAATGGCCATTAGCCCAATTCAGACTGTCTCGTCAGTTCATCGTTGTAGCTTGGAACAAGTTAAGACATTATCTTGGTAGCTACAGGATAACTCATTAGATTCCCTCTTCAGCCCAGATTCAGCACTTCACTTGCTGGGAAATTAAAATTTTTGTAAAGAATTCAAAACTCATAAAATATAAAGGATTAAGCATATGTTTGAAAATAAATATGCATATGAAATTTATCTTTACTCAGTGGAGGCTTTTTTTAACTGAGAATCTTATTTCAGAATAATTTATTGATAAAGCAGTCATGCCACAAGTATGAGGGAAAAAAATAACTCAAACCAAAAATCTGTATCAAAAGGTCTTCAGTCTCTGTAGTGAAGATGGAGGGTGTATTATGTGCTGGATGCTTCACTGCTTATACTGTCTTTATTGAGAAGTTGCCAAGGTGCTGTGGGTAATTTAAACTCCCTGAGCTGATAACCATAGTAACTGTCTATGACCCAGTCTGCAGGGAGGAATCCCACTTCTTACAGCACGGAGTCATGATATTTGGGTCTGTCAGGCTCCAGAATATCTTAGAGAAAAGGCAGGAGAAACTCTGTTGTGGTATCTTGGAATTACTTTATCTTAAAAGAAAAAAAAGAAGCTACATAATTCATTACGCAGCAAAATTGAAGTTAGAGATTGCGGAGATTTTAAAATTTCAATCATAGAATCATTAGAATGTGGAACAACTTTTTGTTGGATGGCTGGCTAAAGTGCTTTGCACCAACTTGTAGGGGTTTTTGCTATAGATTCTTTAGCTGATGATACTTTCCACTATATTCGTCTAGCATGAATCTGTCAGATTCAGCGTCTTTATCAGTGTACTAAGGTACAAATGCTGGGTCACAGATAAGCCCATGGAGATTCAAAGGTGCCTTTTTGGAGCTTCTCTCCATACACTTGATGCAGCTGTACAGGCACAAAATTGGGAACCAGACTATGATTTGATATGAGCATTATATTGTGTACCCAAAGCAGAATTAGCATCCATTGCAAATTACATGCAAACCCTTCAGCTTTCTCATGTTCTCTCAGTGTAGTGATATCCAACTGCAGAATAGGGTTTTAATGTCCTTTCCTGATAAATGAAATCAGATTAATTTTTACATACTTTAGCCTAAAGTGTTCTTTATTTACTGCCTGCCTTTAATTTTTAAGAAAACCATGAATCGAAGAAATAAAGACAATTAAATGCATAAAAGAAAATCCCATAGAGAAAATAATACAGTTTGCAAATTAACTTAACCATGAGCTGGAGCAGGATGTTGAGGTATTGAAAGACTAATTATAAAGACAGGCCATTCCCATTTTCTGCTTTACTAGAGGTAATTTTCTTGATTTAAGACTCCACGGAAATACAATTTTCCAGTCATATTGTGCCTATTCATCTTGAAATGTGTAATAAGAAAAGAACTGGCACACTTCTATACAAAATTCAATTAAAATAAAATATTTTTAATGCATTCTTCTCTATATACATTTCTCATAGATATATCGTAAAATAATTCTGTGATGAAATAAAATGTAGAACTAATTTCAGGAATTCATCATGCTAGAGACCCTGGATTTACTATCATTCTCAAACAGGTAGATACCATACTAAACAAATTTGAAGCTCTGTGTCCTGGACATGTACCTGACCTGAATTAACAACTTAACTTGCTCAAATCTGAATCCAGATTTAGTACAGACCAAAAATTTAATAAATGTATCTTCCAAAAGCAGATAGCCCTGCTTAAAGCGTATTAAATTAATTTATACCTAGGATACTTACATGATGCTCACTTTAACAGAGTAAACCTCTCTTCTAAAATACATCCTTGTAAAATTCAAAACCCCACATTATGAAAAACTAGAAGGATGTACAAGTCTGTCTCTTGTTACAGAAGTGTAACTAGGAAGACTGGTTGTTTTGCTTGTTTGTTTATTTAAAATACTCAGGTATAGCTGACCACTGGGAAAATTTCGGAGATCACTTATTCCTTCTACAGTGTTCAGTGCAGATGGATATGCTGGCATAACTTTAGCCTAGACAACTTGTTACATCATCACCTTCTTAAGCAGTACTTTGATTCCCAGACTTCAGTCTGTTCAGAACACTAGTTGAGAAGGTCCCTTGGGAGACAGTTCTGAAGGGCAAAGGAGTCCAGGAAGTCCACTTCAAGAAGGAGATGTTGAAGGCTATCCCCTGTGTTGTAAGATTAAAGGGTGGGACAAATGGCCATCCTGATTGAATAAGGAGCTTTTGATAGGTTTTACGAGGAAAAGGAGCATTTACCACCTTTGGAAGAAGGGTCAGGCAACTCAGGAGGAGTGCGGTGATCTTGTCAGGTTACACAAAGAGAAAATTACGAAAAATTAGGCAAAAAAAGTTTCCACAGTTACATCAACAGTGAGGAGAGAATGAGGGAGAATGTCTATCCCTTACTGGATTGGGGGGGGGGACGGGACACACATTGCAACTAATGATGAGGAAAGGGCTGAGATCTTAATACTGTCTTTACCTCTGTCTTTAATGGACAGACCAACTGCTTCTAAGTTGTTCAGCCTCCTGAGCTTGAAGATAAGGATGGTGAACAGGACAAATCCCCAATAATCCAAGAAGTAGTTAATGATCTGCTTCTGCACCTACACACTCATAAGTCTATGAGGCCAGATAGAATTCACCCAAGAGTACTTAAAGAGCTGGCAGGAGAGCTCACCAAACCACTCTCCATCATTTATCTACAATCCTGATCAACAGAGGAGGCACCAGATGACTGGAAGGTGGATGATGTGACACCTGTCTTCAAGAAGGGCCGTAAGGAGGATCTGGAGAACTACAGGCCTATCAGCCTGACTTTGGTGCCAGGAAAGATCATGAAGAGGATCACCTTGAGTGAGCTCTCACTCAAATGCAGAGCAGCCAAGAGATCAGAGCCAGCCAACATGGGTTTATGAAAGGGAGATCTTGCTTAACCAACCTGATCTCTTTCTATGATGGTGTGACTTGCCTTTCGATAGGGGGAAGGCTATGGATGTTGTCTACTTGGGCTTTGGGAAGGCTTTTTACACAGCCTCCCACAGCATTCTTCTGGACAAACTGGTGAATCATGGCATAGATAAATATACTCTTTACTGCATTAGAAACTGGCCATGCCCAGAGAGTTGTGATTAATGGGGTGAAATCTTGCTGGCAGCTGGTCACAAGCAGTGCCTCTCAGGGCTCAGTTTTGGGGCCTGGATGACCTGGACGTGGGGATAGAGAACACTCTCAGTAAGTTTGCAGACTACACCAAATCAAGTGGGAGTGTTGATCTGCTCGAGGTCAGGGAGGCTCTAGAAAGAAACTTATACAAGTTGGCTTGATGGGCCAAGGCCAATTGTA
>VZRI01007720.1:6350-21350 GCA_013397515.1 Upupa epops
TTCTGAGACACCTGCAGTCCTGTGGCCCCTTCTGGAGTCCCCAGCACTAGAAGGACCTGGAGCTGTTGCAGTGAGGCCAGAGGAGGCCACAAAGATGCTCAGAGGGCTGGAGCCCCTCTGCTCTGGGGACAGCATGAGGGAGCTGGGGATGTTTAGATGGAGAAGACTATGGGAGGAACTTAGTGCAGCTTCCAGTCCCTGCAGGGGCTCCAGGAGAGCTGGAGAGGGGCTTTTTCCTGGGAACTCTGGTGCTGGGACAAGAGGGCTGGGTTCCAGCTCCAAGAGGGGAGATGGAGATGGGATCTGAGGCAGCAGCTGCTCCCTGGGAGGGTGCTGAGGCCCTGGCACAGGGTGCCCAAGGAGGCTGTGGCTGCTCCCTCAGCCCTGGCAGTGTTGAAGGGCAGGGTGGCTGGGGCTGTGGGCAGCCTGGTCTGGTGAGAGGTGTCGCTGCCCATGGAAGGGGGTTGGCACTGGGTGATTTCTCACAACCCCGATCATTCTGTAATTCTAATGAAACCCTCGCTGTGGTCAGTCAGAGTTTTATTGTTGACCACAGTGAAAGTCAGACCCTGAATCATCAGCTTCATTCAACTAGGAATGCACAGACCATGTTTCTACCATCACTCCAGCATGCCCTTGATCCAGTTGTGCAGCTGAGCTGACACCCCTTGGGTATCAAGGGATGCATGATCCATCTACCCACAAAGAGCAGCAGCAAGTGCCATTATGGAAACCCCCAAGGAGCCTTCAGCTGGTGGAGGCAGATGACAGTCTCATGAAAATGAGCTCTGGATTCCACACTGATAACAGCAGAACCTCCTGCTCTCCAGGTACTTGAGTGTTGTCACTGCTCCTGGAGGCTCTGATCTGAATCTCACTGTTCTGGGTTCAAAGCCAGCGTTGCAGGCACCCAGCATTTACTGCTGTCCCCATCTCTCCCTTCATCAGCTCCTGGTGCTGCCATTGCAGTGCTGCTGGAGGGGACCGTGGCTGTCTTGGGAAGAGAAGATAAGCCAGACAGAGAGCTGAGCAGGAGGGAAGCACTCAAGGAAATGTTGGGGGGTTGGCGTGCCACTGCCTTGCCTCTAAGAAACACTCCTCTACAGACCCTGTCCTTACACGACCTCCTACTTTCTCACAGCTTCACCTCCCTGTGCTTCTCCTACAAGTGTTTCCCCATGGTTTGGGTCCAGCCTTGCATGGTCTTCTCCACCATCACAGCACCCAAGGCTACACTCTCCATCTTCCCTGTGTTAGCCTGGAGATCTGGGAGATCTCCTATTGTTCACAGGATGATCTCCCCCTCCCCAGTGCTGCAGGTCCTCCCATCTAATTCAACTCCCTTCATTCAGCCTCCTCCAGGAGACTCAGGAGCACTAACCCCTCATCAGTTAAGTGCCCTCTCCATCCCAGCAACACCCAAGTGTGGAAGGATGGAGGAGAATCACACGAAATGAATACCTGATGTGGGCTTCCCAGGGCTCCTCTCCCTGTAAAACCAGAAAACTTGGCTCCCCAGCTCATCGGGGCAGGGTCTGTCTTGTATTTATATCCTGTAAATTTTCAAGTCCTCTGTTGGTGCTAACAAATGAATGGCAGTGATTAATCGTTGATCACTTTGGCTCTGATCCAGCCTTGATTACATCAGTGGGAACCTTTTCATTCGCTGCATGGGAGTTGGATCAGATCCATAATCCATCGTCTTCTTAGCTCAGCATTGTCCTGGAGTGGATTTTATGTTGTCTGGGTTATGTATGGGGCAGCTTTCCCCTGTTTTTGTGATGCTAACGTCGATGTGACAGCAAACCTGGAGCTCTGCCTACTGCCTACCCTTGCTTTAGCCCCTTTTCTTGTGAGCAAAGACCCAGCTTACACCTTGGAGATGGCGAGTAGCAACTGGCACTCAATTTGATCACAGAATCTTGAAGGGTGGAAAGGATCACTAAGATCATCAAGTCCAACCTTTAACCCAGCACCTTTGTGGCCACTAGACTGTGTCCCACAGTGCCACATCCACTGGCCTTTTGGACACCTTCAGGGGTGGGGATTCCTCCCCTCCCTGGGCAGCCTGTTCCAACCCCTGAGCACTCTGTCAGGGAAGAGATTTCTCCTGATGGCCAATCTATCCCTCCCCTGGAACCACTTGAAACCATTTCCTCTTGTCCTATCCCTGGTGATGGTGGAGAAACGACAGACCCCCACCTCTCTCCAACCTCTCTTCAGGCAGTTGAAGAGAGAAATAAGGTCTCCTCTCAGCCTCCTCTTCAGGCTAAACAGCCCCAGTTCCCCCAGCCTCTCCCCATCAGACACGCTCCAGGGACAGACATTCCTGTGTGCCACAGCTGCGGGAGCTGTGCCAGAGAGGCTGCCCAGAATAGATTTCATTCCATGTGAGAACCCCCCTCAAAGAGTTTGCCAGTTCCTGTTTACCCAGATCATGTAAACAGCCAGGCGTAACCACATCCACAAACAGAGGGGTATTTTCTTTTCACGAGAAGTCCCCTCAAGTGGCAGAACAGTAAACTGGGCAATTTGGATACCAGGGAGTCAGAACCCGGGTAAACACTGGTGGCTCCTCCACACCAACGGGAGCAGCTGGGACCCAGGGCTTCTAACAGCACAGCTGGGCTGCTTCACCTTCCTGCTTCAGCTTCTCAGGTATCTCCCTGTCTCAACAACTCTGTGATTCTGTGGACCCCACCTTAGGGTGGGATAAACCATATTTTAAGTGCCTGGCCCAAGGGTGACTCAAACATCTCAGCTGGGGAGATGGACACCCCTTCCATCTCTCTGGGTTCTTGCTGTGCTCTAGGAGAAGCTGTTTTGTGGTTTGCCTCCCATCTGAAGTCACCTACTGAACGAGCCCTGAGACATGCAGAAGGCTGTTAATGCCACTTTCCATGATCTAAACAACACAAGGAAAGCGATGCCAAGCGGGTAGTGGAACGAGCTATCCCAGAAGATGCATCAGCTAACAACGCGCAGCTGCTGTCAGCTGTCTCCGACACCTCTGAAAATCAGGCACCATATGCCCCAAAAAGTGAGGCACATCAACCCAGATGTCATTCCTGAAGGCATTGGCCTTCAGCCCGACAGCTACGCGCTGTGGGTTGACCGATCCAGCCTAAATCATGTCGCAAATCGGGGCTTGGCACCGCAGATGTTTATTCAGGGTTTATAACAGCAGCAGGGAGAGGAGCAGTGAGAAACAAGAGAGCTTCACGGAGCAAGACAATACAGCCAGGAGCTGTCTAACCAACGTGTCCTCATTAGAGCTGGAGCTCTTCCTTGGGCCCCGGAGACTTCTTACCATCTGGGAGAGCTTTGAAAGAGAACAGGAAGAGACTTGATGAATGTTGCGTAGGGGGAGTGTTGCATGAAAGCGTCGTGAACGAGCCAAGCAAACAAAAAGTGCAGTCAGAAGGGAGATGGAGGGGAGCGAAAGGGAAGAGGCTGTGTGGGAGATGAGGGGAGAGGTCCGATTTTAGCGTGAAAGAGGTTCCTCAACCCACTGTGTTCCACATCCCTATGGGTGTGGGAGGCAGAGACCCTTCTCACTCTTCTTCACCTCTGTGAAGGCCATGGTGCTGCTACCAGTCCTGTGGGGACACCATGGGTTGTCACACAAGGATGGGTCCTTGGTGCGTGAAGCACCAAGAATGAGAGTTGCTGGGATGGAATCTACCAGCAGAGCAGCCATCACTTCAGCAGACAGAGAGAGAGAACAGCTTAGGGGGTTGGGCACTGGCAATAGAATAACAGGATACGGCCTCAGGTTGCCCCAGTAGAGGGTGAGGTTGACCATCAGGAGAAATCTCTTCCCTGACAGAGTGCTCAGGGATTGGAACAGGCTGCCCAGGGACAGAGGGAGCCACCGTCCCAGGAGGGGTTCAACCACCAAGTAGCTGTGGCCCTGGCAAACAGGGTTTAGTAGTCAGGGTGGGGTTGGGGTGATGGTTGGACTGGATGAGCTTGGAGGGCTCTTCCAATCTGAGTGATTCTGTGGTTCTATTGGAAAATCCCGTGGGATGTTACTCCCTACTGCTCTATCCCAACCATCTATCTGCCAATCATGGACAGGAAGGTTTCGCATTGATTTAGTACTGCATGAACCAAGATCTGATCCCCATGACCTCCCTTCTGTGATTTAGGGGAGCAGGACAGCCCTGGAACCTTCACCATTTAACACTGTACCTGCAGCTCACAGCTAACATCCTTAGGTGCTTTCCACTAACTCATATATAGAAAAAGAGGAGATGCAGTCACAGATAAGCCAGGTACATCAAGGGGACAGTGTATTTTGTATGAGAGGCTCCAGTGGCTGGTGATAATTCACTGCTGAATTTTGCATCTGAGTTGAGAGCTTGGCTGCAACAAGAGTGCATGACCAGCAGCCCATGACCCAGGGAGAACCTGGCCCTGCAATGCATGCCATGCCATTTGCAAGATGTTCTTATTCCCTGATTGAGGCTTTGGTTTTCCTTGATATCCAACGCATCACCACACTGATGGTGAAGGATTTCTGCTTCACATCTCATCTCAAACTCCCCTCTGTCAGATGGGATCCAGCCCTCTTGTCCTAACACCAGAGTCCCTTGGAGAAAGTACCCCTCCAGCTCTCCTGGAGCCCCTGCAAGGTCTGGAAGCTTCTCTAAGGTCCCCCTGGAGCCTTCTCTTCTCCAGGCTGAACATCCCCAGCTCCTTCAGCCTGTGCCCAGAGCAGAGGGGCTCCAACCCTCTGAGCATCCTTGTGGCCTCCTCTGGCCTTTCTCCAACAGCTCCAGGTGCTTCTTGTATGAAACACTGGAGCCTTTTATGTCCAGAACTGGACAAAAGCCTCCAGGTGAGGTCTCACAAGAGCAGAGGGAATCACTCACTTGATGGAGTCAGACAGAGAGGGATTTTCATGGTCTGACTTCTCACTTTAGGTAGTTCCAGGGTGTTCCATGGGTTGACTTCTCACTTCAGGGTGTTCCATGGGTTGACTTCTCACTTCAGGGTGTTGTGCTGCTCTTGACTCCGCTTACAGCTGGTGCAGCTCACTGGTGAAGCTGCTGTGTCAACCTGTCTAGTGTTGTTGACCTTGAGAAAGTCACCCCAGGTGAGCATCTCAGCCAAGTGAGCGTGGCGAGTGGACTTCAAACCCCGCGTATCCCAATACGCAACACTTGGGCCGTCAAACACTTTTAGAAGCTGGTGCCTCGCTCCCCTTTCCCTGTGAAATGTCAGCCAGGCCCATGGCTGCATCCTGGCTCTGGTTTGACGCGATGTAGATCGTAGCCTGGAAGCTGAATAGCACCTCAGAAGAAAAGGTTCTCAGATTGTCTGCCAGTGCCTCATGCAATGAAATACAGTTCAGCTCATAAAACGCCCGAGGCAGCTCAGTGTGGAGAGAGAAACAACCTTGGATAAAGAGGTTTCGATAGCAGCCAGGAAAATGTAATTCCTTCTATTTAATCTCTCTCTGCTTCTTCTGAGCTCAAGGTTTTCTTTCCGCGGAGGTAAAAATTGGGAAGAAGGGTTGAAACAGAGAAGGAGCAGATGGGTGTCTGTTGGCTTGGTATCGAGGAACCCGTACACATCGAGTGCTGGAGTCCTCACATCTCTTTTACACCTTTCCCCACATGTTATCTCAGAAATTCCTTCACCTCTCCTCTTGCAGCAGCCAGGACAGCAGCTTCCTGCTGGGCTCAGCCGTCTTGCAGGTAGGATCATGCTTGCTCAGGAGACAGCAGTCTAGATTTTGAGTTTCAGGGCACTTCTCCTCTCAGATCCTGGTGCATTTCAAGGGATCCTAAACTTTGTCTGCAGGGTTACAGGGCAGGAGAGGCCAAGATAAGGAAAATCACTGGATTTCCTAAATGAATGTAGTGAAATATTCGTTAGAGCAGGAGCAGCAATGGCCACAGCATCTCCTCCTGCCTTGCTCTTTGGAGCACCAGGCAGAGATTGGACACACAAAGGGCAGCTGTTACTCCTGGGGACATGGTTTAGTGGTGCTGATAGGGCTAGGAAACGTAGCCTCGAGGATCTTGAAGGTCTCTTCCAGCCACAGATGTCCTATGGTTCTGTTATTCTATGACTTTGAGCCCTGAAATGGTTTCCTGTGGAATTTTCAGTGCATCTCAGAGCTTTCCTCCTTTCCCTCTCCCTTCCACATCACACTAGGTGACATCCCACCTCTGGGACATCACGAGTGGCATCATCACCTGACAGCCCAGCACTGCCCATCACAGAGATAACACAATCAGCAAATGTGTTGGGTTGGAAGGGAATTCAAGGGCATCCAGTTCAATCCCCTTACACCAAGCAAGGCCATCACTCACTCCCCAGACCAGGTTGCCCAGAGCCCCATCCAGCCTGACCTTGAATGGCTCCAGGGATGGGACCTCTACCCTCTCTCTGGGCAACCTGCATGGGGCTTGCAGAGAGGTTTTTATTCCTGAAAGCAAGTCACTGCTGCTCGGCATGGGACCAGCAAGGCTTCTCCCAACACTACATCCCCATCAGTTGCTCATTCTCCAGGGGCCTCTGCCTGGCTGTGCTCCACTAATGTTCTCCGTGTCATACAGAAACAATCACCCAGCACCAGTGCAAATGTCTGTCGAGCCCAGCGAGCAGTGGGTCAAGAGTGCACCCCAGGAGAACGTGGTGTAAATAACTGACTCCATCTGCTTTGGGTCAGAACAGCTCCAACTCATCAGAGGGAACCAAGGAGCCTCCACAGGCGCTGAAGGGGTTTTCTGCATCCATCCAGGGAGCTGGCACTGGAAGAAGCCAAACAGGCTCTCAGTGTTTACTCTGTCAGGCTGTGGCGTATTCATCTTCATCCAGAAACACATTCCTCACAGAACACTTCTGTGCTTCAAGCTGTATCATCGGGAGAGCTAAGGAAATAGTAACTGGGAGGATGACGGCGAGCTGTTCTGCAGCAACAACTGCTCCCATGCCCAGGATGTCTCCTGAGAGGCAGCAGGATGTTGCACGATAGCCATCTGAAATGAAGAATTATATCCCTGTCCACTGCTGTGTGGGGAAGGTGCAAGGAAGCAAAAGGGTTGTTGCAAGCCCAAGCTCCTCGCCAGGTCCCCTCCAGCAGTCTCAAACTGCTCTTGGAGCAATGAATGTTGGGCATTGCTGGTGTTGAGGACATGTAGGTATCAGATCTAAGCTGGACCATCCCCACACCACCACGTCTTCTCCCCTCCAAATCTTTGGTGCCAGCAAAGTCAAGAGATCAAACAGCCCTTTGGGGATGGGGATGCCCCTCCTCGCCCTTCCCTCAGTTGATGGATCAATGTTTATACCTCCAAATGGACTCCAGCTTTGCAATGCTCTGACAGAGGGGGTTGGATGAGATGATCTTCTGAGGTCCCTTCCAACCCCTAACTTTCTGTCAACATTCTCTGATGTCTGCCAAAATCAGAGAGACCTCTAATCCCTGGATGCTCTGATTCGTCCGCTGCACTCAGCCAGGCTGCCTGCAACCACCAGAACTCAAGCAGATGGACTTTATGAGGGGCAGAATGGGGATGCCCGCCTCATTTAATGTGACTCACCCCTGGCAAGGGGCTTCTCAAGCACCAGGGAGGTCCACAAATGCCTCTTGGCTTTGGCTTGGGTTGAAAGAGCTACAGCTCATCACTCTTCTCCCGGTGTCTGGTTGATCATGCTTTTCCCATGCTCTCTTTTAAGAGAAATGAAGGTGAGTGACTGCCTTAGAAACCTTTGGATGCCAAGACAAACCCTCTGCACCCAAGTTCCCTGCAGAACTGATGATGTTAAGTGGATCTCTCTTTCCCCAAGTGCCCAGGGCTCACAGTTCTCTTTGCAAGATGCAGGAAACAAGTGGCACAAACCTTTCTGCCTCTCCTGCATCCCCTCCGTGTGAAGCTGGGAGTACAGCTGGAAACACTGCAGGAGAGCTCCCATTAAAACCCTCCAGCCTTTCATGGCAGCATCTTCCCTGAGCCCTCGCAGATTTGCTGGGGGTGTCAGGAAATTGGGATGGAGCAGCAGCCCCTACGTGCAGAAGACATGAGGCAAAGGGTGGATTCAGGTGAAATGGGTCCCAGATCCACTGAATATTGCCCCAGCAGAAAGAAGACTTCTCAGCCTCACAGAACTTTCTCCTTCCCTTTTTCTCCTCTCTCCTCTTTCTCCTCTCCTCTTATGAGGAGAAGCTGAGAGAGCTGAGGGTGTTTAGCCTGGAGAAGAGGAGACTCAGGGGGAACCTTCTCCCTTTCTCCTGCCAGGGGAGGGTTAGGTTGGATGTCAGGAAGCCCTTCCTCAGGGAAAGGGTGCTCAGAGCCTGGACTGGACTGCCCAGGGCAGGGGGGGAGTCCCTGTGTCTGGAGGTGTTGAAGGACAGCCTGGCTGTAGCCCTGAGTGCCCTGGGGTGGCTGCTGGGGTGCTGTTAGGTGCTGGAGTTGCTCAGAGGGCTTTGCCAGCCCCCATTCACTCTGGGATTCTGTGACTTCCCTGGAGAGAAGTCGATTTGCCCAAACTGATCACAAGGAGATTGATTTGTGAATGATGAGGAAAAGGTTTGGTCTTGCACAGAGGGATCTGGATCCACCAGACTCTTCCACCTCCAGGTGTCCCAGTGTCTACCGTTCCTTTGGCACGGATGACCCCAACAGCTGATCTGTCTCTGGGGAAAGAAGAGGTGTTAAATTTGCAGGACCTGCCCCAAAGGAAGATCCCCTTGGCATCTTTTTCCCCTTTGTTGTCTTCCTCATTCAACCTCCTACACAGCCTCTAGGTCCTCTCCAGGTAAAACCCACTGCTTGATGCTTCCACTAAACATTTCCTCTTCCACACCCGTGTTTTCCAGTTGTTGTTCCAGCACAGGGGCTGTGTTCCTGGGACAGCTGCAGTGCTACAGCTCTGCATCCATCGGAGCATGTGAGTGACCCCACATCTGCAGAAGAAGGATGGGATGAAAGCCACTCCACTTGTCACCTGTGGACTTCTGATCCAGATATCACAGAGCCCTGGGGAAAGTTTGGATCAGGCTTCTTTGCAGCTGTCAGCTGCTTCCGTAGTTGCTTGAACCTACATCTTGGCTCTGAGCATCTTGGCATGCTGGGGAAATCCTGAGCTGCATCCGAGCATCCTGGACCAGGCATCCTGGTCCTGCTTGGCGGGGCTGAGCTGTTTGGTTGCATCCAGGTCACTATTAACTACTCTTTTCACTCCTCTGTTCTGTCTCAGTGTCTTTCATCCCACGAGGCTGTCTAAATCCAAACCAGCCACAAAAATAGAGCTATTTTTACAAATGTTTGTTTCTCACAGTATTTCTGTCCCAGCCCTGGAGCAGCATGAATAGCAGGGTGTGTGTTCAGCACGGACGGGGAGCCAGAGAGGTCCTGCCTTCGCACGTCGCACCCTGAGACTATCCAGAAGGGCGACATTTCATCTACTGAAATAAAAGTGAAATGAATGACTCCCACTCCCATTAATTTTGGAAGGAAATTCATGTGCCCCCAAAAGCCTTCTGAGAACGCTCTGTTTTCCATCTAGCCTCCTCAGCCCATCGTAACTGACTACAGGACTTTATTCGCCTTTGGATCGTGGCCCAGCAAACGTGTGGTTTCTTAAAATACATGTGTACACACCGCTCTAACACCAGCCAGCACCTCCCGGAACGTAGGTGGCCAGCAAGGCACCGGCTGATCTTTTCCTCTTCCATCTTTTAAACAGCGAGATGACATTGGAATAGAAATCCCCCCCACCCCACCACCCCGTAAGCTGCGTGGAGGTTTAGTCGCGAGGTCGAAAGGGAAGGTCAACAACCGCTTAGCTGCGAACACAACCCGGGGAGGATAACCCAGGTAGCTGGGAAAAATGTTGGGATGTTCCAGGAAATTCTGTCAGAGATTGGAAAAAATGGAAGAGAGGGGGGGAAAAAAAAAAGGATTAAAAAAAGAGATGGATTTCTTTACTTTTTTTTCATGAAAGAAGTAGGGCCTAAAGGAAATTTGAAAATGGATGTAGGGGTCTTAATTTACTTTAATATTTCCTGTGCGAAGTCTTGAAGTTAAAGATTGATTTTTCCAATAAACATTACAAGCGGCATGACCCGGAGGTACGATCTGAGATCACGTACCAGATGGAGAGCGATGGAGAAAGGGCTGGAGAATGGGTTTTGTCTTCTTTTTGTCTCCTCTTGTTTTCTCTCAGGAAATCCCTGCGGTAATTGGAAAGAACAGGGTCTGAGTCTGAAATGAGAAAGTCTCTACTTACTGATGTGTGAATAAATATGGGAGAGTTTGGCCTGGAAACACGTTTTCTCAGGAAAGGGAAGCAAATAATTCAGCTCTAATTGAGGTTTCAAGAGGATTTCAGATGCACAGGTTGCTTTTATAACTTTTCTCACCACCACTGTAAATAGAATCAGCATAGGATCATTAGGGATGGGAAGGGACCTCGAAAGATCATCCAATCCAATCCCCCTGGCACAGCAGGATCACCCAGACCCAGTGGCACAGGAACACAGCCAGGCGGGGCTGGAACGTCTGCAGAGAAGGAGACTCCACAGCCCCCCTGGGCAGCCCCTTCCAGTGCTCCGGGACCCTCCCTGGGAAGAAGGTCCTGCTGAGATTGAGAGGGAACCTCCTCTGCTCCAGCTGGCACCCAGTGCCCCTTGTCCTGTCCCCAGATGCCCTTGAGCAGAGCCTGGCTCCATCCTCCTGACACCCACCCCTCACAGATTGAGAGACAGCAATGAGGTCCCCCCTCAGCCTCCTCTTCTCCCAGCTCCAGAGCCCCAGCTCCCTCAGCCTTTCCTCAGCAGGGAGCTGCTCTCCTTCCTTCATCCTCTTCGTTGCTCTACGCTGGACACCCTGCAGCAGCTCTGTGTCCTTCTGGCACTGAGGGGCCCAGAACATCATCAAGAGCAGTTTTCACTGAAATCAAAACCTCTTTCGGAGTTCCTGACATCAGCACGATCCCACGTCAAATCCGAGCAGCAACGTTCGGATGACAACGAGGATCCATGTGTCTGCTCCTTCCTAGTAGGAAACGCTCCGAACACTTTTCTTTCTCACCATTTTTCAGGGGCCGAGCGCGAAAACAGATGGGAAATTGATGAGGGAATCATAAAAAATTGCATTTTGAAATGAACTTGGATGGGTTTCTTGAATTGAATTGTTTCTGATGAATAGCTTGATTGGTTTCAATTTGCTGGTGCAGGTCTGTAAGTCTGCATGTTCTGATTTCTAGGGGTGGGAGCTGCTAAAATCTAAGACTGTCCTGACAGAGCGCAGACTTCGCCACTGGCTGCAAATTCCTACCCTTCCCACCTGAGCCATTCCGTCAGTGCATTGAAGAGCGGTGTTTTCCAAGGGACTCTGGTGATAGGAGAGTCTCAAGCTCCAAGAGGGGAGATGGAGATGGGATCTGAGGCAGAAACTGCTCCCTGGGAGGGTGCTGAGGCCCTGGAACAGGGTGCCCAGGGAGGCTGTGGCTGCTCCCTCAGCCCTGGCAGTGTTGAAGGGCAGGGTGGCTGGGGCTGTGGGCAGCCTGGTCTGGTGAGAGGTGTCGCTGCCCATGGCAGAGGGTTGGCACTGGGAGGTTCCTGAGGCCCATTCCAACACAAACAATTCTGTGATTCCATGATAAATGCATTTGAGCTGTTTTCATCCTTTAAGATCAAGCAATTTCGGGTGGAACAACAAAAACCAAGGGCAGCCAGAGCAGATCCATTTATCAATGTGAGAGCCACCACTGCTTCGAGTCAACAACCCCTTGGTCATTACAGGGACTTGGGGATCAGTGTCTGTCCCTGTTTTCTTTGCCTTTTGGCAGAGAGTGCTTGCAAACACATCCCCATGGTTCCATAGTTATTTTATGCTTAGCTATTTTGTGCCTTCCCTGCAGGAATCTTACCCGTGCTCTGGGTGCATCCAGCAGGATATATTCTGGCATCTGCTGTCCTCTGAGCCTCTGGTTCCACCCTCCTCCCTTACAGCTGATGCCTGTGACTTTAACACCTTCTCTTTGGGGTTTGGGGAAGGATGGCTTCATCCCCACACTCATCCAGCTGGGTGAGGCCACTGGAGAAGGTTGGTGCATTCATGTGTTAGCGCTTTCATCCCCCGTGCTGAGGACATTGAACCGCCCCAGGGATGCTGCAGGTGTTGTCATCCCACATGCGTCCTGCTGGGCTGAAGGGATTCTTCCCCCACAACTCTTTACCCAAGGGATTCTTCATGGTCCATCTGACAGATGGTGGCCCCCAAAATGACCCAGCTGCACACGGCTGAGAGGGTTGCAAAAGCACCTGCTCTGCTGCCTGTTGTGTTCAGAGAGCTCCTAGGACATCTCACCACATCTCTTGTTGGGACAAGTGCATGGAGTGACAGTTCCCCCTCATCTCCACCCCCCTCAACCTCCAGCACAGAACGAAGAGCAACTCGGACAACCAAAGAGTGTCAACCTCATCGCCGAGAGGGAAGGACTCAGAGGGGAAGGCAGTGAAAATGTATATTTGCAGCGAGCTCAGAGAGTATTTAAACGCAACCATGGAACCCGACTCCTTCTGAAAACCTCCAAAGCACTTAAAAACGGGAATCCGGTCTCTCACCCCCTCTCCTCACCCCACCTACTCCTGAAGTCGAATAACAATGGGAACTCTGTTCCTACCGGCTCCCCTACAAATGACCCCTGGAAAGCACGGACTGCTTCCTGGAGGGCTCCTGCCATCATCCCTTCCCCAGTAATATCTGCATCTGCTTCCAGATCCGTAATCACATTTCCTTCATTGAGCTGTGAAGTCGGATTTACGTGACTCCGTTCGGATTTCGTCGCTTGCCAACAAGGGAGGCGGTTATTTCCAATTAGACGTGAGGAACAGGAGATTCTGATCTAAGGGAGAATCTAATATCTAATAATAAGTGCCTGGCTATAGGTGATAATTTCAGATGAGTTTACGGAGCCCCTGTAATTACATTTTCTAAGAGAGCTTTGTTGTGGTTACCAGGTAACTGCGAAAAATGATTACATGAATATTTATGCTTGGCAGGTTAGATGCTGCTGATACCCAGGATTAGCATTGAGGGTCTTTTTTTTAATCTCCCCCCTCCCTCCTTCCACTCCTTTGTGCTAATATCTGCGACTCCCATCAGGATAAAGGCGCCTTACCCCCCCAACCCAACCAACCTCCAACCAAGCGCTAATGCCCCGTCTCTTATCTGAGGCATCGACTTGCTTTTCCCTGAAGCATTAGCAGTCGTGCTCTGAAATACAAATCGGTCCTTCCTTCCTCCGTGCAAGCAGGGTAGCTGGAGTCAGCTTGAAGCTCTCTGATCTTGCCTTGCGTAGAGAGCGTGCAATGTGCCACGTCGGTGTGCAGTGTTGTCTGTGTGTGCGACTACGGCCTCGAGCTGCACCAGGGGAGGGTTAGGGTGGGCATTAGGAAGAATTCTTTGACTGAAAGAGTGGTCAGGCGTTGGAAAAGGGTGCTCAAGGAGGTGATGGAGTCACCATCCTTGGATGTGTTTAAGGATTGTTTAGATGTGCTGTTTAGAACCATAGAGTCAGCCTGGCTGGAAAGGACCTCCAGGAGCATCACAACAGCTCCCCAACCCCTAGACCATAGCACTTGCTCTAGATACTCAGTTTTTAAACCCCTCCAGGGATGGGGACTCCATCCCCTCCCTGGGCAGCCTGGTCCAGTGCCCAACCACTCTCTCAGGGAAGAGCTGCTTCCTAAGATCCCATCTAACCCTCCCCTGATGCAGCTTGAGGCCATTGCCCCTTGTCCTATCATTCAGAATCACGCATCTCCACGTTGTGGTGATAACCCAGGTTGATCACTCGAAGCTTTGGCAGAGAGTCTGGTGGCAAAAGAGAAGGCTCTTTTGCCAGCATCTGTGAGCAGGCAGCTGATTGCCCATGAAAAGGTTCTACTTGCAGGAGGTGGATCTGCAGAAGGAGCAGCGGAGTCCAACGCTCGAGCCCCGATTCATTTCTGAGGGCTCTGCGTGGGAGCTTTTAGAGCGTGGAAACCCACACGGAAGAAAGAGGAAACGATTTGGAGGGAGCCTGCTTTCAAGTATAAAAGGAATCGTTTGCTGGACCGTTGATGTTCTCAAATGTAAGGGATGAAAAGAAACCGTTCCTAGCAGCGAGGCTGCGAGCAGGAGCCGCCGCTTTGATCTGCATCTGCACACGGTGGGGTGGGGTCCATGAATTACAAGGAAATGTAATAAAAATCACACCAGTTAATTAAATCAGGGCCCTGCCCCCCCCTCAGTGACCGAGTCACTTTGCTGCAAGTTTGGAAATGTCAATCCCGTGCAGCTCTGCAGCTCTGGGGAAGTCACTTAACCTCTGCGTTCCCCAGTCCCCCTCCTCGTAGCCTCCTCATCTGCTGATGAAAAATGAAGCATGAGTTACACAGGGCTGTGTGAACCTCTTTTCCTCACCCTTCAAGGCTTGGGCTCTGACATTAATCAGACCCACGGCGTCTCCCGTGGTTGGCCTCTGCATCTCCTCCATCAGCCGGGCTGATGTCTGGGCTGGCTGCTGGTCATCGCAGAGGTTAGGAGACCCGAGCGTTGAGGGACATGGGTCAAGCAGAGAGTGTGGTCTCATGAGACCATGGGAAACACTTAATCTCTCGTTGTTTAACTCCCACACTGTGGTTGAGCCAGGCAGAACTTCCCCAAACATCATCTTGACTTGGCCAGGATCTTCACACAGGAGGTATTTGCAGTACTCAGCATTAGCTGAGCTCACTAACTCAGCCCAGCGACAGGAGATTGACAGCGAGTGCCTATCTGGCCGCCTGATGGCCAGCAGACCTCTGGAACTGGGCTTTAGGTGGGCTGGTGAATGTCTAGGAATCCAGCACATCATTTATAAGAGTGGTAGATCATCATTAAAACCAGGAAGAGCAGCGTCTTGCTCGTGAAATCAGCAAACTACCTCAGGAAGCAATAGCATAAGAGATCATCCCTGAAGCAGCAGCAGGATAGATCACCAGTGAGGCAA